>JAQIHN010000809.1:0-24446 GCA_027917425.1 Gastrophryne carolinensis
TTTCTTCGCCTATAGTAAGCCCCCGTTTGCCGGGACGCTAGACACGCCTCACCGGACACGGTTGCCCCCAGGTCTTATTAGCACAAAGGATGCTGACTTATGCAGGGGAAGGCAGATGAATCCAGGGACTAGACTGAGTAGCGATAAACGGACAGGGGTCATACACGGGTGGTCAATCCGAGGAGGCACGGTACAGAAGGGTTAGACGGAAGAATGGTCGGGGGCAAGCCAAGGGTCACAACGGGAGGTCAGAAGTACGCGGTACAGAGGAGCAGGCAGAATCGTAGTCAAAGAGCAAGCAAGGTCGGTCCAGGCAGCAATCAGGGATGGTCAAAACACGGCAATAATCACAAGGAGAAGAGCTATCCAAATCACACCCAGTAGCACGCTATAACGGGCAACCACTAACTACAGGGTGTATACCTATATAGGATGGGGGCAGACTGGATTGGCTGAGGGAGGGAGTGAAGTGATTGGAGCAACTGGGATCTCTGGGCTGATTGCCCAGTTTGAATAGGGAGGCGGACTGTGTAATAGGGCACATGCCCTTTAATAACAAGGGCTCATTGGCCCAACTTGATATAGGGAGGCGGACTATGTTTGGGCGCATGCCCTTTAATAGCAAGGGCTCATTTTAATCACCTCCGGCGGGCGTGCTGTGCGCAGCGCCGCCGGAGGGCATAAGAAGAAGCCAGGCGCGCGCGCGCGCGCCCGTACGGGGACACGCGCCGGGAGCGCGCCGCACAGAGAGCGGCGCGGCCGCTCCCGACGCAGCAGAACAGGAAGCCGCCCGAGCGGCTGCTCGTGACAGCCGAGCGGCGGGCGGGCAGGAGCGACGCCGACCCGCCGCCGGCTGCAACAAACGCCCAGCCCGCGGAGAGGAGTCGGCGGGGGGGCGAAGGACAGGTGAGGCGGCGGTGGTCGTGACACTACCCCTTCACGAGGGGCCTCTGGACCCTTACCATGCTTATCCGGCTTCTCCCGATGAAACCTATTAATAAGGGTTTTGGCATGGACATCCTTGGCCGGTACCCAACACCTTTCCTCAGGACCAAAACCCTTCCAATCAATTAAATACTGTAAAGAGTTTTGAAGCACCCGAGCGTCGAGTATTCTATTAATTTCATATTCAGGCTCATCTTCCACTATGATCGGAGGAGGAGACGACACCTGAATATTTTTGGCAGATTTTAACAAAGAAACATGAAAGGACGACGGAATTCTCATGGATGAAGGTAATTTGACCTTAAAGGTAACGTCGCTTAGTTTATCAACAATAGGAAACGGACCGATAAATTTAGGCCCTAGCTTAGACGAGGGTTGCCGAAGGGCAATATTTCTAGTAGAGACCCAGACCCAATCACCCACCTGAAAAGGTGGTTCAAGTGACCTATGTCGGTCCGCAAAGATTTTATAAGTTCTAGAGGCTTTCTTTAAGTTAGTCTGTATCTCAGACCATACTTTAGTCCTTTCTCGAAGCCATTCCTCCAAGGCCGGCAAGTTGGAGGAAGGACCAGAAAAAGATGATGCCTTAGGATTTCTACCGTAATTACAAAAGAAAGGCGAAAACCTAGTAGATTCACTCGGCGCATTGTTAAAGGCGAATTCTGCAAATTCGATGAATTCTGCCCATTGTTCTTGGCGATCGGAGACGAAACAGCGTAGATATTGTTCTAAACATTGATTTACTCGTTCAGTCTGTCCGTTAGACTGAGGGTGATAGGCGGTAGAGAGCGACACTTTAATACCTAATCGATTGCAGAAAGCTTTCCAAAAACGGGATACAAACTGAACTCCTCGATCTGAAACAATATTCTGCGGTAGACCATGGAGGCGAAAAACATGTTTAATGAATAACTGTACTAAATCCGGTGCCGACGGAAGTTTTATCAATGGAATAAAGTGTGCCATTTTACTGAAGCGTTCCACCACCACCCAAATTACAGAATTCCCTTGTGATGGAGGTAGATCAACAATAAAATCCATGGATATGTGTGACCATGGTTCGGTGGGGATTTCTAAAGGAACTAATAATCCTGCAGGAGACCCATGAGGGGCACATACCGGACATGCTTCGACAAAGGCGGAAGTATCGCGTCGGATGGTGGGCCACCAGACATGACGTTTGGCGATAGCCAAAGTCTTCCGAACGCCTAAGTGGCCGGCAGACTTGGCATCATGTAGTTCCTGTAAAACGGCCAGACGCAAGTGAGGTGGAACAAATAAACAATCAGAGGGTTTACCAGGGGGGGAATCAACCTGAAATGGCATTAATGAGCTAGACAAGTCAGGGAGAAGGGTAGCCACAACACAACCTAAAGGCAAAATCGATTCTGGAGGACCGCTCTGGTCCTTACAATCCCCGAAATTACGGGATAGGGCATCTGCTTTGGCATTCTTCTTCCCCGGCTTATAGGTGATAATAAAATTAAATCGAGAAAAGAAGAGTGCCCAGCGCGCCTGACGGGAGTTGAGTCTCTTGGCGGACTCTAAATACTCTAGATTCTTGTGATCCGTATATACAGTGATAGGGTGTAGGGAACCTTCAAGCCAGTGACGCCATTCTTCAAAGGCCAGTTTAATACCCAATAGTTCCCTATTCCCAACATACTGAGAAAGAACAGCTCCTACTCCCAGTTCCGAGGCGTCAACCTCCAATAGAAATGGAAGCCGGGTATCAGGATGTATCAAAATGGGAGCGGAGGTGAAAGTCTCTTAACACTTGAAAGGCGTTTTTAGCTGAGGGAGGCCACTCCTCAACAAAAGCGCCCTTGCGAGTGAGATCTGTTAAAGGACTCACTATGGACGAGAACCCCTTTATAAATTGCCTGTAAAAATTCGCGAATCCTAAAAATCTCTGAAGTGCCTTTAAGGTTCTAGGTTGTTCCCATTCCATAATAGCAGAAACCTTGGAGGGATCCATCACCAACCCCCGCTTGGAGATTATGAATCCTAGGAACGGAATTTCAGACACTTCAAAAACACATTTGGAGATTTTAGCATACAGACGATTTTCCCGTAATCTCTGCAACACTGCTTTGACATGTTGACGGTGCTCCACCAGGGAACGGGAAAAAATCAGTATGTCATCCAAATAGACCACGAGAAACTGACCCAAAAAATCATGAAATATGTCATTGACAAAATCTTGAAACACTGCAGGAGCATTACATAACCCGAATGGCATCACTAAGTATTCATAATGCCCATCTTTTACATTGAAGGCCGTTTTCCATTCATCCCCCTGCCGTATGCGAATAAGGTTATATGCCCCTCGAAGGTCTAACTTGGAGAAGACCTGGGCCCCAGAGACCTGATTAAAAAGGTCATTGATTAATGGTAGGGGATACCTATTCTTTACAGTAACCTTATTTAACCCTCGATAGTCTATACAGGGGCGTAAGCCGCCGTCCTTCTTCTCGACGAAGAAGAACCCAGCATCGGCAGGGGAGGTGGAAGGACGGATAAAACCTTTCTGGAGGTTTTCGGTGATATAATCTTTCATAGCCTGCTCTTCAGATCTAGTGAGATTATATAATTTCCCCCTAGGGGGCATAGTACCTGGGAGTAACTCAATAGGACAGTCGTAGGCCCTATGGGGTGGAAGAATGTCGGCGGATTTTTCCGAAAATACGTCTGCCCAATCTGCATAGACTGGAGGTAAACCATCAAGGACAATAGGTGTGGTTCTAAGGGATATGGAGAAACAATGACTTTGACATGAAGGACTCCACTTCACCAGATCCCCAGACCTCCAATCTATCACTGGGTTATGGACCTTTAACCAGGGAAATCCTAAAACAATAGGGGATACGTGACTTTCAATAACCAGAAATTCTATTTCTTCCGAGTGGGCAGATCCTACGACTAAATTTACCCAAGGGGTCTTGTAGGAGACCAACCCCCCCTCAATGGGCTTATTGTTAACCGCCAGGACCCGAAGGGGATTTTCTAATGGAATTAACGGAATCCCAAGAGTGATGGCTAGGGATCTATCCAGGAAATTGCCAGCCGCTCCACTATCTATGAAGGCGGAGGCAATAGTCCGGGAAGGGCCCCAAGAGAGTGTAACGGGTAGGAGTACTCGATTATCAGGAGGGAACGATACCTGACCGCCTAGAAGAAGTCCCTCTGCAGGATCTAGGCGTTGAAGTTTCCCGCCACCGGAGCCTTGTTTGGGCAGGTCTTGGCAAAATGACCCGGATTACCACAATAGAGGCAGAGGCCTTGGGATCTGCGCCGAACTTTCTCCGCCTGGGAGAGATGGGTAACACCAAGCTGCATCGGTTCCTCAGGCGACAAGGAAGGAGAGGAAACGGCTGCCCCCTTAAAGCTTGGCTCTTGGCGTGAGGATCCCCAAGGTTGGTCCTTGCCTCTTTCCTGGCGTCTCTCTCGGAGACGTCGATCCACCCTGATGGCCAGCTGCATGTATTCATCCAGGCTTTTAGGCAACGGATAATTCACCAGGGTGTCTTTGATGTTCTCAGAGAGCCCAATTCTAAATTGGCTACATAAAGCTGGATCGTTCCATTTAGAATCTATAGCCCATCGACGAAATTCTGAGCTGTACTCCTCAGCTGAACGTTTGGCCTGTCTCAGGTTCCGTAGTTTAGAATCCGCTGTCGCAGCCCGATCTGGGTCAGCATACAGGAGTTCCATAGCCGAGAAAAATGAGGAGACCGACTGCAAGGCTTCATCAGTCGGAGCTAAACCAAACGCCCAGGTCTGTGGGTCGCCCTGGAGAAGCGAAATGACCAGGCCGACACGTTGCGCTTCTGATCCGGACGCGTGGGGTCGAAGGCGGAAGTAGAGCTCACAAGAGTTCCTGAAATTAGAAAACTTCGCCCGTTCCCCGAGAAATTTTTCTGGGAGAGGAATCTTGGGCTCGATGGCAGGACTAGGATCTACTGGCGCAGGCATCTGACGGCTCTCCTGAGTTGCCACTCGCTGAGCCAGCTGGTTGATGGCGGTGGCCATAGCTTGAACCTGTTGTATCAGTTCTTCCATCTAGAAGGTATTCTTTTTTGTGGCCCGTTATAATGTCAGGTCCCGGAGACACCCACCTTCCAATAAATCAGCAACCCCCAATCTCCGCTGCTTTCTTCGCCTATAGTAAGCCCCCGTTTGCCGGGACGCTAGACACGCCTCACCGGACACGGTTGCCCCCAGGTCTTATTAGCACAAAGGACGCTGACTTATGCAGGGGAAGGCAGATGAATCCAGGGACTAGACTGAGTAGCGATAAACGGACAGGGGTCATACACGGGTGGTCAATCCGAGGAGGCACGGTACAGAAGGGTTAGACGGAAGAATGGTCGGGGGCAAGCCAAGGGTCACAACGGGAGGTCAGAAGTTCGCGGTACAGAGGAGCAGGCAGAATCGTAGTCAAAGAGCAAGCAAGGTCGGTCCAGGCGGCAATCAGGGATGGTCAAAACACGGCAATAATCACAAGGAGAAGAGCTATCCAAATCACACCCAGTAGCACGCTATAACGGGCAACCACTAACTACAGGGTGTATACCTATATAGGATGGGGGCAGACTGGATTGGCTGAGGGAGGGAGTGAAGTGATTGGAGCAACTGGGATCTCTGGGCTGATTGCCCAGTTTGAATAGGGAGGCGGACTGTGTAATAGGGCACATGCCCTTTAATAACAAGGGCTCATTGGCCCAACTTGATATAGGGAGGCGGACTATGTTTGGGCGCATGCCCTTTAATAGCAAGGGCTCATTTTAATCACCTCCGGCGGGCGTGCTGTGCGCAGCGCCGCCGGAGGGCATAAGAAGAAGCCAGGCGCGCGCGCGCCCGTACGGGGACACGCGCCGGGAGCGCGCCGCACAGAGAGCGGCGCGGCCGCTCCCGACGCAGCAGAACAGGAAGCCGCCCGAGCGGCTGCTCGTGACAGCCGAGCGGCGGGCGGGCAGGAGCGACGCCGACCCGCCGCCGGCTGCAACAAACGCCCAGCCCGCGGAGAGGAGTCGGCGGGGGGGCGAAGGACAGGTGAGGCGGCGGTGGTCGTGACATTGTGTATTTCTGTATACTTGGAAGAGGCCTTTGTGCCAGGAGTGCAGAGAAGCAAAAAGGGATGTAGACACTGGTCAGGGAAAGGTGATCCCTTATGGCTACCACACCTAATGTTTGCAGACTAATGCAAAACCAGAATCTGGTGAAGAGGACCTGTTCCCTCAGGATTCGTTGGATGAAGAGATCCTGGATGAAGAAGTTCCAGATGGTTCCGATAAACTGTCAGTGGAGCTTCAAAAACTATTAGGAGATATTTACGCAACCTGGGGAGTCCAGCAGGAAGAAAACCCCCTATCTATTTAGGATGAAATGTATAAGAAATTTTTGAAAAAAATTTCCAAGATTTTTCCCATCCATACAGTGCTTAAATCATTAATTAAAAATGAATGGGAGAAGACGGAGAAAGTTATTTATGTCCTTAAAAAGAAAATTCCCGTTTAGTCTTCAGGACATGGAACCTTGGAGCAAGTGTCCTAAGGTGGATGCATCATTGAGTCAGACGTCCGGGGTGGCGAACTTGAGATTTGAGGGCATGGGTACACTACGCAATCCCATGGATTGTAGAATTGAGATTCTAGCTAAAAGAGCTTGGGATGCTATCTTTATCATTTCGACCTGCCTTGGCGTCCAATGGTATCCTGTGGAGCATGGTTTGGCTTAACCTAAAGGTTTACATGGAAAGTAATTCTCCAGAAGAAAGCCTACTTAAAGTTCTCCTGACCTTCTATAGATCTGTTACTTTACTTACTAATGCTTCTGAGAACATCAAAGCCACTGCAAAGGCCTTGGCTTTAGTTTCCTGTGTTAGAAGGGCCCTTTGGCTAAAGACTTGGTCCGGAGACAAGGTTTCTAAGTCCAAACTTTTTGTGATCCCTTTTCATGGTAATTTTCTTTTTTGGGGAAGAATTAGACAATATCTTATCCAGATCAAACGAAACGGGTAAGAGATTTCCCGTTAGGAGGAGATTTAATGCTCGGATGAAGATTAGAGACAGAAAGAAGGTGTGTATTACAGGGGAAATGGACAAGGTCCTTGGCGGCCAGGTCCTCCAATTTCAAAGAGCTCCTGGTGGTCAAGCTTGCAAGTCATTTTTAGTCAGTCATGGAAGGCAGAGATGTGTAGATAAGATCAGACAATGCCTCAACGGTAGCTTACCTCAACTTCCTTCTACCTCTTCAGACACATGTTCGGTCCATTGCAGCAATCCATCTGAAAGGAGCCCTCAACGCCTTAGCGGATTTTTTTTTAGCAGGGTAAAGGTTCGGCAACCAGGGTGGTGCCTGAACCAAGTGGTTTTTCGGCAGATCTTAAGTGCTTGGGGGCTCCCACAGATCTGTTTGCCAATGCCAGCAATACAAAGTGCAAGACCTTTTACTCTCTTACAAGGGGAAAGGGGTGCGGTAGCAGTGGATGCACTAGCTCAGCCGTGGAGGTTTCACCTTGCTTATGCTTTCCTCCTTTCAGAATTCTGCCACAAGTTTAGGATTATTTAGACTATTATAAACCACCATGACGGAGGCATCTGGGGATGGCGGATCTGGTATCCTAGCAGACAGAAGAGGGTTATCGATCTTCCCCTGCGTTGGCAAAGACCACTGGGCGAGTTTAGTACGGTGTGCCCAGATTGTGCTAAGTTGATTTCTATTGTATACTCTACTCTATAGTAGGAGATCTATTGCGTCTCAGTATTGATGCGGGTCGCTCAGAACCTAGAGCTCCTTTGGTAGCTCAGCCTGGTCAGGCTAGTGGGGGGGGGGGGGGGGGGGGGGACACGAGATTCAGCCTGATATTGCACAGAGGTTAGCTCGCCTTGAGAGGCAGATTGCTCCATCAGGCCCCAAGAAAGCCTTGGAGAAAGGAAACATTTAAATTTCTCTAATTCTGAGGAAAATTTTATATGCATTACTAGTTTCTGAGGAGGATGAAGCAAAGTTATCTGAGGTGCATAATTCGCCTCCCAGAGCTCTCAAGAGGAAAAAGGAAGACTTATACAAGCCCAAAAGCCCAAGACATGTTTTCCCTGAACAGTCTAATTTTTCCAATATGGTTCGGAGGGAATTGAAGAAGCCAAATAAGCTTCCTCAGATTCCTAAGGTTTTAGATACTATGTATCCTTTTCCCTTAGATTTAATTAAGTTATTGTCTCTTCCTCCTGTAACGCTCCTATGTCGGGCCTTTTCTAACACTAAGGCCATGCCTTCCACCAGCAATGTTGGAGAGATCCTACAGAAAAGCGCATTGATCAGTTGGTACGTCACACCTTTTCGTTGGTAGGCTCACTTTTGCCTGTGCTACTTCTATAGCATCATTGCCAAATAGAAGGTGGTTAAAGCAGCTCATTGCTAAAACTAGGTCCCGAGGTCATTCCCGTGACTCGGGCTCCGGTTTGTTCAAGACTTGTTTGGAAATTAATAAATGTCATTACAGCTATGAATGATTTGGTTATATTGGGTGCCAAGACTTCTGCCTTACTAGCATTACGGCGTTCTTTATGGCTAAAGCAATGGTCAGCAGATGCTGCTTTTAAGAAGTCCTTGATGGGTCTCCCCTTCTAAGGTGGTCGACTGTTCAAGGAGCGTCTTGATGACATGGTAAAGGAGGTAACTAAACTTCCGCAGAAGAGGAGGTCCACTCCCCTTTTTGGTAGGTCCTCTGGCTCCCGGCCTTTTAAGGTTTCTGTTTCCTCAGGATCCCGTAGGGAATTTTGGAGCAGACCTAAGTCCCAGAACAAGTCAAAGCCCCCCACTACATACTCGGGCATGACGGCTTCTGCAGTTTGCTCCCGTCTGGAGGCACCACATATCAGACCGTTGGATACAAGAGATGGTGTCTTCAGGCTACAAGATTGAGTTTGCAGCCACTCCTCCACGAAGGTTTCTTTGGTCTAGGGCATCCCGAAATCCGACAAAGGCAGAAGCCTTGAGAGCTGCTGTTTCGCTGCTCTCTCAAATGGGGGATCTCCATCAGGTTCCCCTCCCAGAGGGGGTTCAGGGATTTTAATCCAGTCTGTTCACCGCCCTTGAGGACAGATCAGTGCGACCCATTTTAGATCTGAAGGGCCTCAATAAGTTTGTACATCTAAGACACTTTTGCACGGAATCTTTAAGATCCTCAGTGATGTCACTTCAGCCGGAAGATTGGATGTCCACAGTGGATATAAAGGATGTGTATCTTAACATTTTTCTCTCATTTTTTCCCATTTTTCTGGGTCATCAGAACTATGCATTTGCGCTTGATGGCCTACATTTTCACTTTGTGGCTCTGTCCTTCGGCCTGTCCTCAGCTCCAAGGGTGTTTACCAAGGTTTTAGCAAGACTCATGGCCTTCCTGAGGGCAGAGGGGATACACATAATCCCTTACTTAGACGACTTACTGATCAGGGCTCCGTCCTTTCAAGAGGCATAGAAGGATACACACAGTGTTGTCAATGCTAAAGGATTTCGGCTGTATTGTCAATGATTTAAAGTCTAACATAATTCCGTCAACAGTGAGGTGTTTTCTGGGAATGTCATTAGACACAGCCCAGGCCAGAGTGTTTCTTCCACAGCAGAAGACCAAAATACAGGCTCTCTTGGCCTGCCTTCAGCCAACAATCCTTCAGCGGATGCGGCTAGTAGGTCTGATGGTATCCTGTTTTGAAGCAGTGCCCTTTGCACAATTTCACATGATGCCTTTGCAAACTGAGTCTGCGGAGTCTCTGGATCACCCGTTTGTTCTGACACATCCAGTCAAGCAATCCCTTCTGTGGTGGCTGGATACCCAACATTTTTTGATGGGGAAATCCTTTCTTCCTCCTTCATGAGGGATAGTCACCACAGATGCCAGTCTAACGGGTTGGGGAGGTGTCTGGAGGTCACAGACAATCCAGGGACAGTGGGGTCCGGGGTAGAACTTGCTTCCCATAAACATCCTAGAATTAAGGGCAGTTCTACATTGGACTCCCAGTCCGAAGGAACATCCTGTCAGTATTCAGTCAGACTGATCTAACAGCTGTGGCTTACATCAACCATCAGGGGGGCACCAGGAGCAAGAGAGCCCTCAGGTAAGCCGGATCATTCTCTGGGCCGAGAGGAATGTTCCCTGCATTTCAGCAATTCACATTCCAGGAGTGGACAACTCGCCGGCCAACTGTTAAGCAGAACAGTCCTGAGTCAGGGGAAATGGTCTCTCAGTCATAGGGTGTTTTGGACACTTTGCTTGTGGGGTTGACCGGATGTGAATCTCTTTGCATTTCAACACAATCGGAAACTTCCGAGGTTTGTGTCTCTATCCAGAGTCCCTCTAGCAATGGCAACGGATGCACCAGCCCTTCTCTGGTCAGCGTCCAGTCGTCTTTATGCATTCCCTCTGTTTCCACTAGGTTGAGTCCTAAAAAAGGTAGCTCGCGAAGGTGTGGCAACCATTCTAGTGGCTTCTCGCTGGCTGCATTGGCAGATTAATCTGTCTTAGCAGCCCTGATAGGGTCATAACAATAGAGAATATAAATATATATATATATATATATTTTGCATTCCTCGGTCTAGTGTAAGATGCCAAAGATTAAAAAGAATGGGGCACTTACCGCTGCAGCCCGGGGGTTAAAAAACCTGACCTGGGCCCTTGAGAGTTGACCACTTCTGAAGCTTATCGAGTATCCCGATGAAGTCAGAACCTGAAGACGCCGAAGGACGAAACACGCGTTCTACAGAAGCAGCAGGAAACGTGGCTGTGCTGGAAGCTCTCTCCCTCCTCTGAGACTAGAAACAAATTGGACAACAAATTCCCTTCTCAGAGGGAGGGCACGGATTCCACTCCAAGTTATTTGTAATCACAAAAAGGACGGTTCTTTGCACCTGGTATTAGACCTCAAGGGCCTCAAAGGTTTTGTCCGACTTCAGAGATTTTGCATGGAATTTCTAAGATCCACATTGGTGATACTTCAACCGGGGGATTTTATGACCACAGTGGGATATAAAAGATGCCTACTTACATTTTTCCCAGCCATCATAAAATATCTGCACTTTGCTGTAGATGACTTACACCTTCAGTTACCAATGGCCCTTCTAAGAAACCAGGGAATAATCCCTTTTAAACATGACCCCAATCTTTTCAGGAGGCCTTGAAAGATACAGAGACTTACTGACTCTAGAAAATTTTGGCTGGATAGTTAACTATCCGAAGTCGCATGTCATTCCCTTAAGAGTTATCGCTTTTGTTAGGAATTACATTAGATAGGGCTCAGAACAAAAGATACACTCACTTCAGGACAGGGTACAGGCTCTCTTGTCCTACCCTTATCTGACGATTCATCTGGAAATCTGTCTGTTGGGCTTGCTTTGTCTTGCTTTGTAGTGGTGCCTTATGCCCAGTTCCACGCGAGACCCCTGCAGTTGGAATTGCTCTTAAACTGGGATTGAACCATGAAAACTCTTTTACATGACACACTCAACAAGACAGTCCCTAGCCTGGTGGCTGAATCTTTTCTTCCGTTGCAGTGGAAAACTGTCACCATGGATGCCAGCCTAGCAGGTTGGGGGGTTTCATGGGATCGCAAACAATCCAGGGAGAGTGGGGAACACGGGAGAGCAGTCTTCTCATAAGTATCCTGGAACTGAGAGCGATTTTTTTGTCTCACAAACTGGAACTCCGATCTGGGGGGTCACCCCATCAGCATTCAAACTGACATCCTGACGGTTGCAGCATATATCGGTAGCCAGGGGGGCACCAGAAGCAGGAGAGCTCTCAAGAAGGTGAGTCAGACCTTACTCCGTGCATCTTGGTGAGCCACATATCCTGAGTAAAAAACATGCAGGCCGATCATCTAAGCAGAACAACCTTGGATGAGGAAGAACGGTCCCTCAGTCAGGGGGTCTTTCGAGCCCTGTGCATGTGTTGTGACCTTCCAGACGTGGACCTCTTTGTGTCCCGCCACATCCGGAAGATTCCGAGGTTTGTCTCTGCCCAGGGACCCTCTGGCTATAGTAGTGGATGCCCTGACCCTTCCTTGGTCAACTTTCAGCCTCCTGTATGCATTCCCTCTGTTTCCACTTCTGGGTCAAATACTTAAGAAGATAGCTCGAGAGGACCTCAACCATTTTGGTGGCACCGCGTTGGCCAAGGAGAAGCTGGTTTTTAGTCATAGTAAGGATGTTGGAAGGCGAGCATTGGCAGCTACTTGACGATCTAGATCTCCTCACACAGGGGCCTTTATGGCACCCCAATTTAAGAGATCTGGCTTTACGGCCTGGCTATTGAAACCTTCTCTTGACAGAGAAGGGTTTATCTGCCGGAGTCATTTGGACCATGATCCAAGCCCGAAAGCAAAGATTTACTACAGATTCTGGTGGGTCTTTGTTTGGTGCGAATCTAGAGTACAACTTTTTCGGTCTCCATAATCCTTAGACAAAAAATAAATTTAACCCTTTGCACACTCATACTATTGAAAAGCTAGCTGACTCTGTTAACTAACAATCCATGTTTTTTTACCTAGATTGCAATAAATGAAAAGGCGAGGTAGCCATGACAAGGGCGTCCAATTTATTATCCCGTTCCTAACGTTACTACGCCTGTAAGTGTTTGTGCATTTCTACTTCTCTACTATGCAGACCTTTCGTAAGACTGACTTTTTATTATATTTGAGGGGCTATGGAAGGGTCTACCTCCCGCCAAGTCTACCATCAGCCGATGAATTAGACAGGCAGTAATAAAGGCCTATGTCTTCGGGGGAAGATTCCTCTTTTTTGGGTTCTGAGCATCTTGGGCTTTTCAGCACCAGGCTTCGGTAGAGCAGGTGTGCAAGGCCGCTACCTGGTCTTCAGTTCATACATTTACTAAATTTTATGCTGCCTTTGGTAAAAAGGCATTGCAGATAGTAAGCTCTTCAGCTAAGGTTTGATTTTTGAATGGCTGACTCCTCACATTAGAGGAATAAGATCAATACTTGGGATCCCACCCTGAATCAACTGAACTGCTTTTGGAGGTCCCATTCATATCCGATTCGTTGACGCCCTTGAGTGGAATATGAGAGAAAATACAACTGTGATTCTCACCTGTAGAATGGTTCTTCTCTTCCACTCCAGGGCGTCAGACCCACCCTATCTGCTAAGCTACTATATATTCATTCCCTGGATGGGGTAGTCATAGTGGAATTGTATATATGTAAATATATAATTGATCAGCATTAAACAAAAAAAAAAAATAGAGCGAGATAGAGTGGAACTTATCTCGTCTCTCCTGTTTTGCAGCTAAACATGGTGCTTCTTAGGATGCCTTATTCCCCCGGTGGCTGAGTCTACTACTTTTCAATTACTGGATTGCAGGGAGCAGCTGGAAGTATATATAGGCCAGAAGGACCACACCTTTTTATTTTGCTGTCCCGCCCTTCGCACGAGATTTCTCCAATTCCTGGAGTAGAAGAAGAGAGAAAATAATTCTGCAAGTGAGAATCACGGAATAGTATTTATTCTAAGTATGTCACACACCCCGCTTCAAGATATCCATAACATGTGGGTAATACCGACCTGAAGAGGGCGTTCTGCAGAGATGATAGGAAAAAGAAAGCCCCTCCCGGTCCATAAATACCTGGGACCTCCCACTCATTTCCCAGTCTTTCATCTCTGCAGTCGGCGAGCAAGTCAGAAGATGCCTCCTCCTTGCACAGGGGGACTTGAGGTAGCCGGGATTATTCCTGGCCCGCTTTTTATTCTATTTCCGCCCAGATGCCCCTTTCATTCTATACATGCCTCCCAGCCTTGGCTGAGATCTGGGCGAGGGTAGAATGGCACATTAGGTGCCCAGGAGCTATGCTCCACCGTGAGACCCTGTATTAGAGGGTAGGCTGTGATCCGGGTTGGTGACCCCGGGTTTGGGATGCCCTGTCCCTCGGCCATTCACCCCAGGTGGTGTTCCCCTCTCCGGGTGCCCTTCTCCTCGAGGGGGGGGGGGGGGGGGGGCCTTTTATTTAGTGTGTAGTGTGGTGTTTTCACTGTATCTGCAGCCACCGTGTGCCGGCTTATTGTGGACACAGCTGAGGAGATCCCACCTGTCTGTTGCTCCCTTCTCTGGTACCGGCGCCACTGACATCGCCGCGGCGCCGGTCCCCGGTCACGGCACTGCGCGAGGTGAGGAGCGCTCCTCACACGCTGGGGGGGGGGGGGGGCGGGGACGGGCGCTGGAGCGCCACCGCGGCCCGTCCTCCCCGCCTGTCTTCTGCCGTATACCGGCGCCGCTGCGGCGCCGGTTCTTGCTTGGGCCTCGCTTGTGAGGGGATTTCTCCCCTCACGTCGGTCTACAGGGGGTGGGGCAGGGTTTTCGGCGGGATGCCGAGGCCCGCCCCCGTTAGGCAGGCGCCACTGCGGAGCCTGTCTATGACGTGGGAGGGGGCCACACACAGTCACGCTCTTCCGCGCTGGCCACGCCCCCCTTCTTCTCTCTGAATCTGTGCTGCAGCTGCTGGCTCCTGTGAGGTGCGGTCGCCATCTTGATTGGAAGGAAGTCTCTGTGAGTGGCCCTGTGGGCCCCATTTCTTTTTATATTGCTGCTTTTCCTTTCTCACGTGCTTATAGCGTGTTCATATTGTGTCTTTCAGGTGGACCTTCATTAGGTTAAGGGGTTTCTCCCGGTCCTAGGGTCCCTTTGTTATATTTACACTATTTCAAATCCTCCCACTGGGGACATTAAAGGGGCATCCCGGGTTGCTTATACGCGTAATTCCCCTGGTCATAGCGACTGCACATAAGTTCACCATATGGAGGCATCCCCGGATACTGGGCTCGGGATCCCCTCGGGGCAATTCCGGAAGTGTATGTTGTGTGGGGTTTCCATTACTGGGGACGATGTACTACTGTGTATACCATGTGCTCAGCAAACTATTACGCGGCAGTCCGAACCCCAGGCTTCTGGGTCAGCACCGCCGGTCGCTTCATCCCCTCCTCCCAGCTTGATACGCACCCCGTGTGACGTTGTCATGGGTGGGGAGCTGCAATCTGAGATGTGCGCCAGATTGGCCAACCTTGAAAAATTACTCTCCAGCTCGGCCGCCCGTAAGGCCCCGGCTAAGAGAAAGCACTTGTCGCCGGCTCCGCCGGTGGATGACCTTGATGATTTTAATAATCTAGATTACTCTGATTATTCCCCGCTAGAGGAAGGGGAGGTTTATGAGGATTCTGATCATTCGGACGATCAGCAGTTTGTTGGCGCTGATGCTGAGCTTGGGGACTTGGGGAGATCCTCGGATACTCCTAACGCTCTGGCTCAGATGTTTGAGGTTTTGGCTATTTCTCCTCCTGAGGAGGCTCCGCAGCAGAAGGGGGAGTTTTTCGAGGAATCCAGGCCACGCTTGGAATTTCCTAATCAAAAACACTTTGACAAAATTATTGCTAAAGAATGGGACAGGCCGGCTCGGCTCCCTGGTATTCCTCAGGGGTGAGATAAGAAGTATCCCTTCCCTTCGGATACCGTTAAGCGTTGGGCATCCCCCCCCGAGGTGGATGCACCGGTTTTGGGGTTGTCCAACACTTCTGTGTTAAATAATTCCGATTGTTCCACCCTCAAAGACGGAGAGGATAAACGCATTGACCAGATGGCTTGTCACGGCTTTGCCAGTGTCGGGTCAGCCATGCGGCCTGTTTGTGCTTCGGCGCTGATGGTGGGGGCTGCCAGGTCCGTGGTCAGGGAACTGTTGACTTCTTCCGGGCTTCGTCTGGGTAGTGACGAGTTCCTTGGCCTTAAAAGGTGTGAGTTGTTTTTGTCTTTTGTATTAGCCGCCTTGGATGACACCTTGATGATGTGTGGTAGGACGTCGGCTCTGCTGGTGACTATTCGGCGGTCGGTTTGGTTGCGCCAGTGGGCGGCTGATTTTATGTCCAAAAAGTCGCTGACGGCTCTACCTTTTGTTGGATTACGGCTCTTTGGAGAGAAATTGGATTCTGTCACCAAGGGTGGTAGGTTACCTCAACGCAAGAAACAACGCCGTCCCTTTCGGGGGGAGCCTTCCTTTACCCCTTCCTTTCGTGGGGCCAGATTTGGCAGGGGATTTGCTTTCCCCTCCTCCAGAGGAGATTCCGGGAATAGGGGCAGAGGACGTGCCCGTCCAGGTTACAGTTGGGGCTCTAAGCCCAAGCCTGCGGTTAAGCCAGCTCAGCAATGAGGGGGCGCCCTCACCCATGCGGGTGGGGGGACGGCTGCGACACTTCTCCCAGGTCTGGGATCAGGAAGTCTCGGACAGATGGATCCGGGAAGTGGTGTCTTCCGGTTACAAGCTGGAGTTCGAGCTCCGGCCCCCTCCCAGATTTTTCAGGTCTCGGGTACCTTCGGAACCTCTGGCTGCGCAGGGACTCCTGGTGGCAGTAGAGAATCTTCTGGACATGGCTGTCATTTGCCCAGTGCCCTCCTCAGACCAGGGCAGGGGTTTTTATTCCAATCTGTTCACGGTACCCAAGAAGGACGGATCGGTCCGACCCATCTTGGATCTGAAGTTTCTCAACAGGTTCATCCGGCCGCGGAAATTCCGCATGGAAACGCTGCGTTCGGCTAT
Organism: Gastrophryne carolinensis; assembly: GCA_027917425.1. NCBI lineage: Eukaryota > Metazoa > Chordata > Amphibia > Anura > Microhylidae > Gastrophryne > Gastrophryne carolinensis. Next base: position 16,539 of record JAQIHN010000809.1, read on the forward strand.
CCACTCTCTTCGTCAGGGAGACTTTCTGACGTCCATAGACATCAAGGACGCTTACCTGCACGTTCCGATTTTTCCAGCACACTAGAGGTTTCTCAGGTTCGTGGTGGAGGATCGGCATTTTCAGTTTGTGGCACTCCCTTTCGGTCTTACCTCGGCTCCTCGGGTGTTCACCAAGGTGCTGGCGGGGGTGATGGCTCTACTCAGGGTTCAGGGTATCCGCATTGTGCCCTATTTGGACGATCTTCTAATTATGGCTTCTTCCTTCAGCCAAGCGGAGTTGGACACCAGAACGGTGGTATCCACTCTGGAGAGATTCGGTTGGGTGATCAACTACCCCAAGTCATCTCTTTTCCCGTCCAGGGTAGTGACCTTTCTGGGAATGTCTCTGGATACTTCGCAGGCCAGGGTGTTTCTGCCCCAGGCCAAGGTTCTTTTGATTCAGGAGTTGGTTCGGCTTCTCTTGTCGGCCCCTCGTCCGGCCATCCGGCTAGGGATGAGGCTGGTGGGGTTGATGGTGGCCTCATTCGAGGCAGTTCCCTTTGCGCAGTTTCACACAAGGACGCTCCAGCTTCATCTGTTGACGGTTTGGGACAAATCTCCACTATCCTTGGATCAGTCCTTCCAGATGACCCCCCCCGAGTTCGTCGATCCCTGCAATGGTGGCTGGGGTCTGTCAATCTGTTGAAGGCCAGATCTTTTCTGGCGCCGTGTTGGGAGACAGTCACCACGGATGCCAGTCTGTCAGGTTGGGGGGGTGTTTGGAAGGATCTTCAGTTTCAGGGTCTGTGGGGCCCGCAGGAGGCTCACGAGCCCATCAATGTTCTGGAATTGAGAGCCATCAGGTTGGTTCTGTTTCGCTTGACTCATCAGTTGCAGGGCCTGCCAGTTCAGGTTCGGTCGGACAATTGGACGGCGGTTACTTACATCAATCACCAGGGAGGGGCTCGCAGCAGGAGTGCCCTCAGGGAAGTGTCTTTGATTCTGGACTGGGCGGAGAGCCACGTCCCGTGTATCTTAGCAGTCTACATTCCGGGAGTGGAGAACACGGAGGCGGACTCTCTGAGCAGGTCCTCCTCTCGCCAGGGGGACTGGTCTCTCAGTCCCCAGGTGTTTCGCTCGATTTGCCTCAGGTGGGGGTTCCCGGCGGTGGACCTCTTTGCCTCTCGTCACAATCACAAGCTTCCGGTATTTGTGTCTCTCTCGCAGGATCCACTGGCTCTGGCGGTGGATGCCATGTCTCTGAACTGGAGGGATCTGGGGTTTCTTTACCTGTTCCCTCCGTTTCCAATGGTAGCCAGAGTGGTGCGCAAGCTGGCCCCGGAGGACGCGTCGGCGATTCTGGTGGCACCAAGGTGGCCAAGACATTTTTGGTTCGCAGACCTGGTAAGACTGGCAGAGGATCAGTTCGTTCTGCCTCTGCTGCCGGACCTGCTCACCCAGGGTCGGCTACGCTATCCCAATTTACCATCGCTGGCTTTGACGGCGTGGCTGCTGAAACCTCCATCTTGGAGGAAGGTCTTTCTGATGCGGTGATTCAGACTCTTATTAGCGCCAGGAAGTGGTCTTCCTCTACCGTTTATTATAGGACCTGGAGGTCCTATATTGACTGGTGTGAAGGTAGGTCTTTCCCGTGTAGGGAGTTTTCCATTTCCAGGATTCTGGAGTTTCTTCAACATGGTCTGGATCTGGGGCTCCAGCTCAGTACCTTGAAGGGGCAGGTTTCTGCCCTGGCGGTGTTCTTTCAAAGGTCCTTTGCACTTCATCCCTTGGTCAAGACTTTTTTCCAAGGGGTTACGCATGTTCGGCCTCCTAGGAAGCCGTTGGTTCCAGTTTGGGATTTGAATCTGGTTCTTTCTGCTCTTCAGGGTCCTCCGTTTGAGCCCTTGAATGAGATTGCCTTGTCTTCACTTACTCAGAAGGTGGCCTTTTTGGTGGCTATCACTTCTGTTAGGCGTGTTTCTGAGTTGGCAGCTTTGTCCATTAAAGCTCCGTACTTCGAAAGGCATCGGGACAAGGTGGTCTTTCGTTTCAAGCCGGGTTTTCTTCCTAAGGTGGTTTCTGCCTTTCATCTGAATCAGGACATTGTTCTGCCCTCTCTATGTCCTAATCCCAGCAACGACAAGGAAAGGGCTCTGCATTCCTTGGATGTAGTTCGTGTTGTTAAATACTATCTGGTGGTTACGTCTTCCTTTCGTAAGACTGATGCTTTTTTTGTGGTGCCCTTTGGGCCTAGGAAGGGTTTGGCACCTGCCAAGTCTTCTATTAGTAAATGGATTCGTCAGGCTATTATTGGGGCCTATTCTGCTAAGGGGAGGAGTCCCCCTTTTCGTGTTACTGCTCATTCTACTCGTGCGGTTGGAGCGTCCTGGGCTTTTCAGCACCAGGCCTCGGTTGAGCAAGTTTGTAAGGCCGCTGCTTGGTCCTCTGTTCACACTTTTTCCAAGTTTTACAAGTTTGATGTTCGGGCCTCAGCGGATGCTGATTTTGGCCGCAAAGTTCTGCAAGCTGTTGTGGTTTAAGTTGTGCCTTGTTGCCTTGTTTTGGATCCCCGCCCTTTTATGGACACTGCTATTGGATGTCCCACATGTTTTGGATATCTTGAAGCGGGGTGTGTGACATACTTAGAATAATACCATTTTGTGAAATACTCACCTGTAAAATGGGTATTATAAGTATGTCACACACCCCGCTTCACCCGCCCTTCTCGTATTCTGGATCCTTTATATTGTGAACTTTTCGTTGCTTTGGTTTATATTTGCCTCTTCCTGGTCCCTTACCTTACTGCTTTCTTTATACTGGGTAATGAGTGGGAGGTCCCAGGTATTTATGGACCGGGAGGGGCTTTCTTTTTCCTATCATCTCTGCAGAACGCCCTCTTCAGGTCGGTATTACCCACATGTTATGGATATCTTGAAGCGGGGTGTGTGACATACTTATAATACCCATTTTACAGGTGAGTATTTCACATAATGGTATTTTTTTTTGTGTAGTGGGTTTTCTTGTTAAGCAACCCTTTTTATAAAATTATTTATTTTTTTTACTCTGTTCCAGAATTGCTCGAAGAGGCATTGGTTAACAGTGATTCCGAAGGGCCATTGTGTGAACTGATGTTCTTTTTCCTAAGTGCCATTTTCCATGCCATGGCTGAAGAGGAGGAGGAAGTTGCAAATGACCAGATTACTGAGGCAGAAACTAAAGGTCTTCTTTTTTCATTTTTTTCTTTAATATTATATCTAAGTATCTGTTCAGTTTTATCTTTGAAATATCTGTAATTCAACCAGACATCCAAAATGACTAGGTCTTCTAGCATTCTTTATTTGGGATGCCCCTACAGTTAAAGATCCTGTAGAAGCCAAAATCACACCTGGTGAGTATCTCTAGCGCAGTGTTTATTTATGGTATAAGGTTGTGTATAAGATTAAAAGTGGATAAATAGGCACGGCACTCCAAAGCATAGATTTAAATGCTTATATTCAAAAATAGTGATCAAAAAGTCCAATAACACACAAAGTATAAAGGAAATCATGGCCAAACATAGGAAACAGTCTTATCTTCCAACGTTTCGGGGGTCGGGTGCCCCCTTTCTCAAGGAGGACTGTAAACCGGATTGTGCTGTCTCCCCCTGAGGTGGACCTCAAAACCCTTGAGACTGAAATATTAAATTATACTGAGAAGCTTAAGAGATATAAAAGATAAAAATTCAGACAAGTGTGCCTGGATTATTCAGAGAATCGTGTTTACCTTTGGCTTGCCGGTAAAGACTCAGACCAACAACGGTTCAGGAGACAGGCAGCCACTTCAACAAGACGCCAGCACAACAGACCACAACCATACCACACGTCAGACAGCGACCCGGCTTCTGAAAACCTGTCTTCAGATAGCGAACCACATTCCAGGGGCCAAAAGAGGAGTACAAGGAGCAAGAACCGCGAACCCCATTTTCGGGCGCCTACTGGACCAAACGACCCAGGAGGGGCGGGAAGAGGCGACGACAACGGAACCATGACACTGAGGTCAGCCAACAAGAGACCCCAATAATGAATCTGTCCTCCAGACCACTCAACAGTGATGAGGTAAGCCTGCTAAGCAGGGGACTTTCTTATTGCCCTACATCACGCTTCGATGCATTCAAATTTGATATTGAACTGTTTAAACTGGAGCGAACACTTACACTTAAACAATTCTTCTCACGCTCCCCCACCGAGCCCCGGGATGGCACTTCATCGGGCCCCACGAATCTAAAACTTAAGAGCCAGTTCATACCCCCTGGCCACTTTGGTTCTATTGAAAGTTATATCAAAACGGACCGGGCCGAGACTGTACAAACTATGAAAACCAAGAAATATCACCCCAACCTCACTCGAGGTGAACTTGCTGCCCTGTCTGCCCTAAAACAGGATACCTCTATCATCATCAAACCTGCCGACAAGGGCGGGGCGATGATAGTAGTGATGGATTATAAACAATATCGTGATAGCATCTTACAGATGCTCGCAGACCCCGTCAGCTATGAGACCATCCCAAGCAATCCCATATGGGGGATACAGAACGCGGTGCAGCAATATGTTTCTCTTGGGATCACAAATGGATGGCTGAGTGAAAGTACTGCCAAATATATTCAGATTGAACATCCCATTACACCTGTTATTTACGGCCTCCCCAAGGTCCACAAGGGCTGTGACCCGTTAAAATTCCGACCCATAGTGGCTGGGACAGACTCCGCCACACAACCGCTAGCACAATGGCTGGATTATTACCTTCAACCCTATGTGCAGCAACTACCGTCCTACCTGAAGGACACTGGAGATTTTCTTGAGAAATTCAGACAAGTAGGTATTGAGAAGGATGACCTTCTGGCTACCATGGACATCTCCTCTCTGTACACTAATATACCGAATGACCAGGGAGTAAAAGCGGTAAAGCACTTCCTGGCTCGTGAACCTTCTCTTAAACTTCTGCATATCATGTTACTGCTCCTCCCCCCCTATACATCATGCCTCCCTTTGGCCTATAATCCTAGGTACTCTCCTTCTTTCCCCCTTCTCCGTTCCTTTCCCCTTCTCCGTTCCTTCCCCCTTCCTTAACCTCCCCCCCTCCCCTCCCCCTCCCCCCCCCCCCACCCAGTATGTTACTTCTTCCTAGCCCCTCTTAGCCCTTCCCAGTCCCTCTTCCCAGTCCTGCCTATATCCCCACCACTGTCCCCTTGCCCCCCCTTTATTGTTCCCTTCCCCCTTTCCGCGATCCACCCATGTCCCCTTCATGCCCTATATCTCACCTCTTTCCCTGCTTTGCATCCTCCCATCTTCTTTTCCTTCTCCTGGACTCCACCTGTGGTCCGTAATTCCTTATTTCCCCCTCAATGTACATAATGTATATATAATGTTTAATACCTTATAAGCATTCCTTTAGCCTGGTCCTACTAGCCCTCTCTTGGGCTTTCACCGCCACCCAGGGACACTGACAGTCCCGTGACAGCGGTCCTCTATGTACTGCAGCTTCTATGCTGAAACTGCGGTGCTCTGACAGACGCTGTCTGTCTCACGGGCTGGTGGCAGAGGCAGGGGCCGCGAACCAATTGGATCGCGACCCCCGCCGCGTCATCAGTTACCGGGCAGCCTTGTTGAGCCCGGCTGCCAGCTCCCTGTCCCCGCTGACAGACGGGGAAACCGCCGCTCGCGGCATCGGCGGGTGGCGGCTTGCGGTGACGGGACCTCCACAGCCTGGAGTCCCGGTGGACGCAGGTAAGTAATCACAGCCCCATTGTTATTATTTTCAATACTGTATGTGGTTAATATTTACATGGGGCATACCCGCACGCCCGCTGACGTCATAATGACGTCAGGCGGGAATTTGTGAACTTTGCACTTTAGTCTGTGTACTTATAGATGGGGGAGACAGCACAATCCGGTTTACAGTCCTCCTTGAGAAAGGGGGCACCCGACCCCCGAAACGTTGGAAGATAAGACTGTTTCCTATGTTTGGCCATGATTTCCTTTATACTTTGTGTGTTATTGGACTTTTTGATCACTATTTTTGAATATAAGCATTTAAATCTATGCTTTGGAGTGCCGTGCCTATTTATCCACTTTTGATATACAGCGGCGCCACCGCGGCCCGGGCACCCACCAATAATGTGTTTGTAAGAGTGCACCAGCAACATTGGATTTTTGTGTATAAGATTAGTTTACTTTATTTTTTTTCAACCACAACCCCTCTCTTACAAAGTTGGTCTGCTTTTGGATAACAAAATTGATTCAAACCTGGGCATACCACCGCCCTCCCCCCATAGCTATAGCTGTATCCAATGAGTGTCCTGAGGAGATTGGACATGGGCAGAACTGTACTGCCGCATTTTTCTTTTTAATCTTCTCTGTGATGTGTTAATTACACACACACACACACACACACACACACACACACACACACACACACACACACACACTCGTCAAAGTTCTGAGACTTTTGATGGGGCACAATTTTGAGTCGTGCGTATGGATTTTTGATTAAATTGGTTCTTGAATTGAATTGCCGATAGCGAAATTCACCTGGGGGGACCTTTTACTATATATTTGCAGCAAATGTATTATATTCTACATCTGATTGGCAAAATATATTATAGTGTGTTTGTACACTTACATGTACATGTGCTGCTGACACCCAGCACAGACGTACTGCCAGATTAGCTGACAGCTCCTCCATTTTACATTATGCAGAAAACTGTCTGCACACACTACTAGAGGGAGCAGCGGTTGGCACTTGAAGCAGAGCCGCACAGCCATTAATTGACATTCAATTAGGTGCCCTCATGCAAAGATGCTGCTCAGGGGCTGAATTAATCTTTGTTAAAGGGAAACCTAACTGCAGGTCAGCTGTTTCAGCTGTGCTCTCTGCCTTAGCCTTTCCGGAGCTCCTTCTGTAAGGTGAGCTGGAGCTATTGTGTACTCAACGCTACCTAGCCAGGAATTCTATTTGGAGACTGTTTCTTAAAGTGGACCAACACCCTGCCCCCTTTTTTTTTTAATGTATACTTTAAAAATATGTAAAATAACCAGAAAGACCCGAATAACAAAGTTATAAAAAAAAAAACTTACCTTGTATGTTCCCTCAGCGCGTCGCTATATTTTAAAAAATCGGCCGCCATCTTAATTTTCCTGTTCTGTTTCCTGTTAAAATCGCGCGCATGCGCGGTAGATAGGTGAAGCGCCGCTCGCTCCCGATGCAAGCGGCGCTCCACCTATCTACCGCGCATGCGCGCGAGTCTTCCTTCCTAGGTGCGGGCGCGCACCTTTTGCCCTCCTCCTACACATCGCTTGCTCTGACGCCGGCTGCTTGTACGGGGAAGCCTGTCACTCTGCTGCCGCTGCTGCTAGTGCTGGACTCCCGCCAGGTGCCCGCCTCAGGTGTGCGCCCACTGCCCTGCCATGGTGCCAGCCAGGGGCGTAGCTAAAGTCTTGTGGGCCCGCTGTCAGGGAACAGACACCAGCACTAGCAGCAGCGGCAGCAGAGTGACAGGCTTCCCCGTACAAGCAGCCGGCGTCAGAGCGGCATTGGCCACGTCCTCACAGCCGCTCCCGGCACCGGCTTCTCTGCAAACTGGCCCCATTCCGCCTCCCTCCGCATTGTGTGAGTGCGGGAGGTGTGCTGGCATCCAAGATTGGGATCGTCGGAGTGAATCATGTATTGATGCAAATATGTATGTTAGAGGCACAAATGAGTACAATGAGTGACATGGCGACACGGACTCAAAAGAGGGACAGTACCTACACGTCAGGGACAATTAGGACTTGTATGGCTGCAAGCAGGTTGTATGGTGTAGGCTATTGCCCCGCAGCTTGTGCCAGGCCGGCACTCGCTTAGGAGCCCGCTAAACACAAAGCCCGGAGGAAGGGGCAACAAGCAGGGGAATGG
>JAQIHN010000810.1:0-12500 GCA_027917425.1 Gastrophryne carolinensis
GGTAGGACATGAAGCAGACCATGACATCACACAGGTTGGACAGGGATCCCGTTGCTTTATTAGATCTACTAACAGTTGGATCTCATTTCGCTGTACGGCCTCATGTTATTATTTCTCGTTAGCAAGTCTTCAGGTTTATTTGGGATCACATTATTTTCCTTCATTTCCTCATATATCAGGGTGAAGCCAGCCATCTTTGATCTGTTCATGGCCTTCGTCATAGCCGCCTACCTAGGCCTCATTCACCAAGCTGTCCAGGTGAGGAGATAACCCACTGCACACAACACACACACACAGTGACTATGTGAATATGTCATATGTAAATGAGGTGTAGATATATATATATACACTGGATATATAAAACCTTATAGGGTGGAGTATAAACTAAAGCAGTAATGTGATTGCATAAATATAATATGCCCATACAATATAATATATATATATAACTGTATGTTCTCTGTATCTTAGGATAGAAGGAGATTTTTCAACTACCTCTGCTGGAAGTTTGTTCCAAGCATCTACTACTCTTTCTGTAAAATAATATTTTCTAACATTGCTCCTGATCTTCCCCCCGACTAGCTTCAGGTTGTGCCCCCTTGTTCTATCGTTAAGTTTCTTCTTAAAAACACTTCCCTCCTGAACCTTATTCCCTCCAGTCACATATATAAAGGTCTCCATCATGTCCCCCCTCTCCCTTCTTTTCTCCAGACTGTACAGATTTAGTTCTTTAAGTCTCTCCTGATAAGCTTTACGTTTAAGTCCTTCTACCATTTTCGTTGCCGGCCTTCAGACCCGTTTTATTTGAATAATGTCTTTTTGCAGGGGAGGTCTCCAGAACTGCACACAGTATTCTAGCTGTGGCCTCACCAGGGCTCTATACAGCGGCATCACAACCTCCCTCTTCCTACTGGTGATGCCTCGAGCTATGCAGCCGAGCATCCTGCTTGCTTTTCCCACTGCCTGGCTACACTGTCCACTCATCTTGCAGCTATCAGTAATCAGTATCCCTAAATCTCTCTCCTCCGAGGTCCTGGTAACACAGTGCTGCCCATACGGTGCTCAGAGCCGGGATTCCTTCTACCCAAGTGCAGGATTTTACATTTAGAGACATTAAACTCTAGTTTCCACAGTTTTGACCATCTATCCAGTAAAGCTAAATCATTTTCCATGTTGCAGACACCTCCAGGAATATCCACCCTATTACTAACCTTTGTATCATCAGCAAACAGACAAACTTTTCCTACCAAGCCTTCTCCTATGTCACTTACAAATATATTAAAAAGAATGGGGCCCAGGACAGAGCCTTGCGGCACACCACTTGTAACTCGCCTTTGATCAGATTGCACACCATTTACAACAACGCTCTGATACCGATCCCTCAGCCAACTGGAAATCCACTGAACTATCCAGGGATTGAGTCCTACCTTCAATAACTTATCTATGAGCTCCTTATGTGGTACAGTGTCAAAGGCTTTGCTAAAATCCACATAGGCGATATCCACAGCACCACCTTCATCTAACACTTTAGTGACATTGTCAAAGAAATCAATAAGATTGGTCTGACATGATCTGCCCTCAGTAAAGCCGTGCTGTTTTGGGTCCAATAGGTCATTAATTTTTAGATGGGAAATTATCTGTTTTTTTAAGAGAGTTTCCATTAGTTTGACCACTATAGATGTTACACTAACTGGCCTGTAATTACTGGCATCTTCTCTACTCCCCTTTTTATGGATTGGTACGACATTGGCCATTCTCCAATCATCTGGAACCTCACCAGTTGAAAGGGAATGGTTAAGTAAATCAGTCAGAGGGGCTGCAATCACAAACCTAAGTTCCCTTAGAACTCTGGGGTGGATTCCATCTGGACCCATCGCCTTACTTACCTTTAGATGTGCCAGCTCAGCTAAGACATCAGCCTCCAGAAACTCCGGAGCTGTGCCCTCCCAGCGGGATGCTGTGCTATGACCATGCCTGCTACTATCTGAAAATACCGAACAAAAGTAGCTATTCAGATGGTCAGCCACAGCCTTATCTCCGTCATATTTATTTTCCCTATTTCTAATTTATGAGACTGCATTGCTTTTCTTCTTTCTGTCGCCAATATATCGGAAAAAGGTTTTATCTCCCCTCTTCATAGATTTGGCCATTTCTTCCTCCTTTTGCCCTTTAGCAGTCCTTATAATCAGTTTTGCTTCCCTCTGTTTAATTTTATACGCCTCTCTGTCAGCTACACTTCCACTTTCTTTATACTTATTATATAAATTATACTATATTTATATACCTATAAATATATATATATATATATATATATATATATATATATATATATATGTATAAATATAGGGTGGAAAAATAAAACTAAAGCAGTAATGTGACTGTAAAAATATAATATGCCAATACAATGTAATATATATATATATATATATATATATATATATATATATATATATATATATATATTGATGGCAGCAGTCACCGTGTTGGGGTGGGAGTCTATCCGCATGGCACACCTAGACTCTTCCTTGCAAAAGATCTCAGAATCCATCAGATTGCATCTCCCGTGTGCAGCACTTTTCGGGTCACTCCATAGATTTTCCATTAGATTCAGGTCTAGAGCTCTCACTTCAGTTCTTCTGGGGAAGATATACTTTTGTTAATGTGGAGGGTACAGAGGTGACAGGACTCACAGAGCCATAAATTGGGATGGGAGTTAAAAGTGGACCAAAACCAAGGATTTTGACCATCCTAGGTTTTGGTCCACTCTTCCGGGTGCCCCGCTATGTGAAACCCCCAGATCTCCCAATAAAACTCACCTCACCGCGGTCCTACGGCGCATGCGTGGCCGCTCATCCAATCAGCGCGCTCGGAGCCGCTGAGCTATGCACGTCTAAGAGACGCTTTAGCTCAGTGGCTCCGAGCGCACTGGAGGCCGTATCTCGCACTTCCCTCTAACAGGGAGTGCGCCTGTCCCGGGCATTCACAAATGGCCAGCGCGGGCACGCGCCCTGCTACAGGGATAGCAAGGATGCGACCACGACTTGCGCATCCGCTGTTGGGCAGGGAAACAAGGCAACTGAATGGGGCGACCTGCGGGGTTTCACGCAGCGGGGCATCCCGATTTTGGATGCCCTGGGGGGGTTGATCGGACTGGGAATCTTATAGATCTGTGACTATAACACACAAAATGAGTCATTCTGAAAAGCCTGGTAGCTCCCTCTTGAGAGTTACATTGCGTTACCTTGTTACAGCCAAACAGCAGCTAATGTATCATAATTGTTTCTATTGTAATCAGCTGTGATACATTGTAAAGCAGTCATGAGCCTGCTATTTAGTTAAAGTGGACCAAAACCCACCCTGGAGTCTGAGACATACTCGCTCTCCCCGGGGCTTTGTCAAATGCCCCTATACAAGCTCTTATTCAGGGTGAAGGTCCGGATTAATATGGGCAATCTGTATGTACGGGGGAAACAGGGGTACAGGGGCATCCCTCATTACAGCCAGTGAGGGGCATCCCTCCATTACAGCCAGTGAGGGGCATCACTCATTACAGCCAGTGAGGGGCATCACTCATTACAACCAGTGAGGGGCATCCCTCCATTACAGCCAGTGAGGGGCATCCCTCCATTACAGCCAGTGAGGGCATCACTCATTACATCTAGTGAGGGGCATTCCTCCATTATAGCCAGTGAGGGGCATCACTTATTACAGCCAGTGAGGGGCATCACTCATTACAGCCAGTGAGGTGCATCACTCATTACAGCCAGTAAGGGGCATCCCTCCATTACAGCCAGTAAGGGGCATCCCTCCATTACAGCCAGTGAGGGGCATCCCTCCATTACAGCCAGTGAGGGGCATCCCTCCATTACAGCCAGTGAGGGCATCACTCATTACAACAAGTGAGGGGCATCACTCATTACAGCCAGTGAGGGGCATCACTCATTACAACCAGTGAGGAGCATCCCTCCATTAAAGCAAGTGAGGGGCATCCCTCCATTACAGCCAGTGAGGGCATCACTCATTACAACAAGTGGGGGGCATCCCTCCATTACAGCCAGTGAGGGCATCACTCATTACAACAAGTGAGGGGCATCCCTCCATTAAAGCCAGTGAGGGGCATCCCTCCATTACAGCCAGTGAGGGCATCACTCATTACAACAAGTGGGGGGCATCCCTCCATTACAGCCAGTGAGGGCATCACTCATTACAACAAGTGGGGGGCATCCCTCCATTACAGCCAGTGAGGGCATCCCTCATTACAGCCAGTGAGGGGCATCCCTCATTACAGCCAGTGAGGGGCATCCCTCCATTACAGTCAGTGTGCAGCATCCCAACATTACAGTCAGTGAGGGGCATCCCTCCCTGAAAGCTGGACAGGACAGACACAGACACACACACCTCTCCCTCTTACTTGTCATCCTGCTGAACGGATCATCTGTTCTTCTCAGTGGAGCCGCACAAGCAGCTCCTTCCTGTGACAGTGCCGGTTGGGGGGCCCACCCTGATCCTCCCACTGGACCACCAACCACCAGCAGAAATAATAAACAGCAGCCAGCACCTTGAAGACGCATGGGGGGGGGGGCAATCCACACCCTTGGGGTCGGCGCATGCTGCGAGCTAACAGCGCAGGACAAAGACTACCGGTTCGGGACATCAGGACAGCGGCCCCAAAGTGTGATTGCCCCTCAAAAATCGGGGACACAGGCAGTATGGGTACCCCCCTCAAAAAAATACCCCTCGTACCCCTCACACAACAACCGCTGTGTAATTATACAAATAAAAAGTGCTATGTGCAGTGCTAGTGTCGTCGCTTACCTTTGTGATGCGCCTCTCCTCTTCACGGAGCTCTTGGGGCAGTTGACCACTGGAGTCGGACCGATCAGCTTCGGGGGACAAAAGGTCAGTACCCCCTTTTTTTTGTACATGGGTGGTTAATCCCTTTAAAGCAGGTCAAAACCTGTACGTCTGGGCCCTGGAATATTAGGCCCAGTCGCTAGCCTACCCCATCCGGTGTAGCATGCCCTGCTTTGTGAGACCTCCCGGGGCATCCGTGATCTGACCCGTTCCCAGGGGGTCCTGCGACATGATTCCGCCCGGGGTACGCAACCCCCGCCTTTCTTTGCAACCATGTGCCAAAACAGCGCATCGGATATGTGGCCAGTCGGCTGCACCTCATCACAGCGGCACTTTTAAAAGAGCCAATGGGATTACTCAAAAGTTCCGCTGGGCATGGCTTCAGCGATGTAAAAGCCCGCCGAGATAACAGCAGCGCCCAACTGCATAGGGGGGGGAGGCGAAGAATGAGTGGTGGACCCCAAATTTGCCATTCTGCTTCACACTGTAGTGTCTGACATATGACCCCACTGCTCTTCATCTTTTCCAGAGTTTCGGGCCGGCTTATAACAACTTCATCGGTCTGATGGCAAAACAGAAGAGGAAATGAAGAGAAAGATCAGCCGTCTCCCCCCATGTATGGAACTCAAGATCTGCCCTTGGGGCAAAACATTGTCCACAGCAACTAGGGCCGGCATTAAACTGGACCTTCACCCTAAATAAGAGTCTATCTTATATGTCCCCCCCGTACATACAGATTGCCCACATTAATCTGGACCCTCACGGGAATAAGAGCCTATCTTGTATGTTTCCCCCCTAGCCTATCTTGTATGTTCCCCCCCTGTACATACAGATTGGCCACATTAATCCGGACCCTCACCCTGAATAAGAGCCTATCTTGTATGTTCCCCCCTGTACATACAGATTGCTCACATTAATCCGGACCTTCACCCTGAATAAGAGCCTATCTTGTATGTTCCCCCCCTGTACATACAGATTGGCCACATTAATCCGGACCCTCACCCTGAATAAGAGCCTATCTTGTATGTCCCCCCCCTGTACATACAGATTGCTCACATTAATCCGGACCTTCACCCTGAATAAGAGCCTATCTTGTATGTTCCCCCCCTGTACATACAGATTGGCCACATTAATCCGGACCTTCACCCTGAATAAGAGCCTATCTTGTATGTCCCCCCCTGTACATACAGATTGCCCACATTAATCTGGACCCTCATCCTGAATAAGAACCTATCTTGTATGTCCCCCCCCGTACATACAGATTGCCCACATTAAAAATCATCCTACTGCAGTGTGTATGTAAATGAATGCATTGATAATAAAGTTATTTTAATCTCTTTCTGACCCATTGGCCTTATTGGTATACACCGTCTGTATAGGCCTCCGGCATGTACACACATCCCGAAGCATGTTCTATCTGATCGAACACACTTCCAAATTGTCTAGAGACTGAATAGACCTCATCCTCTATAGCTGTTTAAATTGGCTCAAAACCCACCTGGATCGGCCCGGGAATCTATAAGATGTTAGTGCAATGAGCGCACACTAGGCGGTTATTACAAACATTTGTCTATGATGGAATGAATATAAATGCCGTTCTGAGTAGTGGGACACAGGTTACAGGTGCAGCGAGTTACACGCAGAGATACAACAGTCAGAGTTACCTTAGAATGCAGATGCAGAGCAGGGATGATGGGCTCCCAGAGGGAAGTGTGTGGACAGCTTATGGACGGGCACCTCCAGCACGCATGTGGCGTGACCTCCCCCAGAGAATTACAAGGGCTGGCCTGGTGTCATCCCCCTTTATGCCTCGGGACCCTCTCGCCCCCCTCCCTTTTGAAGGGCGGACTGTTCCCTCCCTCCCCTGAGGAACCTTCTCCAATACCTAAAACTGTCAGGAGTTATAACTTTGGACAGGAGGGTCGTACGGCTCTGGTTTCGGCACCAAACGATTGTGCTGAATGCCACACATCTAATGAGCTCAAAGATGAAGTCCCTCAATGGGTCAGAATCTGAGCTCTCCATTTCGTTGTGTTCCAGTGGTCGCACGGCACTAAAAAATGTATACCGGCACCGGGCCCAGACGGTTTTAACCTGGGATATTACAAAGAGTTTGCCGAGCTGCTTGGCCCTCAGTTTATTGCTTCCTTCGGCTCCCTGAGGGACGGTCGCCCGCCACCTAGAGACACTCTCAGAGCACACATCACGATCATCCCGAAAGAGGGCAAGGACCCGATGCAGTGCGCCAGCTACAGGCCCATTTCTTTATTGAACTGTGACCTGAAGCTCTTTAACAAGATTATAGCGGACAGACTGGCGCCTCTCATTCCCCATCTTGTCCACTGGGATCAGGTTGGCTTTGTCCCTTCGAGAGAGGGGAGGGACAATACCACAAGGGTCATTGACTTGATCCATCAGGCAACCCTGGATGGGTTAGATACCTTGCTCCTCTCGACGGACGCGGAGAAGGCGTTTGATAGGGTCAGTTGGGAGTTTTTATTTGCGACCCTTAGCCATATCGGCCTTGGGGAGAACATGACCCACTGGATCAGAGCCTCCTACTCATGCCCCTCTGCGTCCGTCATAGTTAACGGGCTCCCCTCCAGGCCATTCAACCAATCAAATGGGACACGTCAGGGATGCCCGCTCTCACCCCTGATCTTCATCTTAACACTAGAGCCATTTTTACGCACAGTCAGGAAGAATCAGGACGTGACCGGAGTACAAGTTGGTCAGGTAGTACACAAAGTGGCAGCGTATGCCGACGACCTAATCTTCTTTATCACTAAGCCAGAAACGACCCTACCTATTTTGTTGGCGGAGCTCCGAAACTTTCAGGCAGTATCAAACTATAAAATTAATTACCAGAAATCCTCGGCACTTAATATCAATCTCCCCCCCAAAAGGCTGGAACAAATCTCAAAGTCCTTCAGCTTTAAATGGGAGAAGGAGTCGGTGACATACCTAGGGACTCAAATCCCAGCCCAGCCCCAGAGGATTTACGGCCTCAACTTCCCCCCATTACTGAGAAAAGTGGAAGAGGACCTTCGGAGGTGGAACAAGGGTGCATTCACCTGGTTTGGCCGGGTGAATATTATTAAGATGACCATTCTTCCTAGAGTACTATACCTCTTCCAGGCCCTCCCAATTGAGATCCCCCACTCGTTCTTTAAGCGCCTTGCTGGATTGTGCTCAAGCTTTGTGTGGGCAGGGAAATCACACCGCCTTGCGGGGTCCCTCTTAACCCTTCCCAAGGCCTTCGGGGGCCTGGGTCTCCCGGACTGGAAAATCTATCACGCTGCTTCACACTTGGTCAGGGTGGTTGATTGGTGTAGGCATTCCAAGCTGAAACAATGGGCACAAATTGAACAAGTGGCCTCACCCGCTTTCCTTCCGGGACTCCCATGGTTACCGCCAGGCCAGATCCACGTACTCGAAAAGCACCCAACAATGGGACCCACGAGGAGGGTGGTGGCTAGGGTCTTTCCGAAGCTGGACATCTCTCCCGCCCCGTCGCCCTTAACCCCGGTGATAGGTCATCCGGATTTCCCGGCGAGCCAATCTGATGGTGTTTTCCGGTCTTGGGCACAGCGGAACTGTTTTAGAATCCTGCATCTGCGCGAGGGGGGTGGATGGTGCGGGACGGAGGTTCTGGCTGCTAAACATTCACTGCAACCACTCAACTATTGGCGGGCCTTTCAGTTGTCGCATTACCAGAGATCTGTGGACCAGTTGGGCGAGGCCGACAGACCATTGACACCCTTTGAGCGAATCTGCTCCGGGACGGGCCATTTTAGAGGGGCTCTGTCATATGCCTACTCTCTGCTTATCAGTCCTCCGGATTCGTTTGTGCCCCCTTGCGTGGGGGGATGGGAGAGGGAGCTAAAACGGGAATTCTCGGCGGAGCAGAGGCGGGCTATGTTTCAGCTGGCTCACATGTCCTCTATCTCAAGCAGGTACCAAGAAACCGCCTTTAAAATTCTGTCCCGCTGGTATTATGTGCCGTCCAGGCTGGCAAAGATGTTTCCCTCTTCCAGCCCCCTATGCTGGAGGTGCTCGCGTGAGAGGGGCACCATGGTCCATGTTTTCTGGGAGTGCACTGGCCTCACCAAATTCTGGGGTAACGTCAGGAAAATAGTGCTACACTTGACTGGGGTCGATCTGGGAGAGGACCCGGCTAGCTACCTCCTCAACCTGGCCCCCACCTCTATAAGTAAGAGGGGCAAATCCCTCCTGGCCCCATTGCTGAATGCTGCAAAGACATGCATTCCAGCGTGCTGGAAGTCGCCCGTTCCACCCTCTACAGCCATGTGGCTGTCAAGAATAAGAGATATAAGCAGGATGGAGGAACTGACGGCCTCAGTGAAAGGAACCCTAGACAAATACAGAAGGTTGTGGAGCGCTTGGGACCAGTTTACGCTCTCGGCCGATTACCTTAGCTTTCTTCAGGAATGATGCTAGAACATCACTGAGTGAGCTATCCCTCCCCCATACCACTTCTCCCAGCCCCCCCCCCCCCATCCTCCCAGCCCTCCCCTCTCTGTGCTCTTCTTTTCACTCTCCCTACTGTTCGTTCTTTCTGCTTTGTCTTGTGTTATATACTTAGTTACCCTGTTCTTGTATAATTTAAAATAAAATGTGGGGGCTTGAGTTGCGGATTAGGTCATACAAATTTGAACTGGCAATTGTTGGGTGAAAATGCATCCTTGAGTAATGGCATTATTCAGGGTAAATCTTACTTTGTATTTTCAATGTGTTTAATGAGATGCCATCTATATACTGTGTGTGGCCTGTCTGTAATGCCTGTCTCCTTAATAAAAATTACAATTTAAAAAAAAAAAAAAAAAAAAAATGTATACCGGCGTGCGGTTTTGTGGGCCCGTTCTGGTTCGGTTACCAAACTATGTATAGTTTCTGTTCATTCAAAAGTTAAAAGGATTGACCTGGTGTCAGGGAAAGGCGTGTCACACGATCACACCAACAGCTCAGCACCTATGATCATGCAGCACACTTTCCCAAATCACTGTCCGTTTCAGCAGCCCAGGGGACTATAAGGCCCAGCAAGGCCACGGACACAGATTATTGGCTAAGGCAAAAAGATTGCTGAGGTTAAATATAGATTTAATGCAATAAGCGCACACTAAGCAGTTATTACAAACATTTGTCTATAGTGGAATGAATACAAATGCTGTTCTGAGTATTGGGATACAGGTTCTAGTGACTTACACACAGAGATACAAAGCAGTTGACAGTACCTTAGAATGCAGATGCAGAGCAGTGATGATGGGATCCCACAGGGAAGTGTGTGGGCAGCTTATGGAAAATCCTGGGGACCTCCAGCATGCATGCGTGACCTCCCCCAGAGAATGACAAGGGCTGGCCCGGGGCAATCCCCCTTTATGCCTCAGGACCCTCTCGCCCTCTCCCTTTTGTGGGGCGGACTGTTCCCTCCCCCGAGGAAGCTTCTCTAATACCTAAAAACTGTTAGGAGTTATAACTTTGGGCAGGAGGGTCGTACGGCACTGGCTCTTTCGACACCAAACGGTTGGGCTGGATGCCGCGCATCTAATGAGCTCAGAGATGAAGTCCCTCGATGGGTCAGAATCTGAGATCTCCATTTCGTTGGGTTCCAGTGGTCGCACGGCACTAAAAAACGTATGCCGGCGTTTTGTGGGCCCGTTCTGGTTCGGTCACCAAACTATGTACAGTTTCTGTTCGTTCAAAAGATAAAAAGATTGACCTGGTGTCAGGGAAATGCGTGTCAGGCGATCACACCAACAGCTCAGCACCTATGATCATGCAGCATTTCCCAAATCAAAATCCGTTTCAGCAGCCCAAGAGACTACAAGGCCCAGCAAGGCCACGGACACAGATTATTGGCTAAGGCAAAAAGATTACTCAAGTTAAGTATAGATGTTAATGCAATGAGCGCACACTAGGCAGTGATTACAAACATTTGTCTATGCTGGAATGGATACAAATGTCGTTCTGAGTAGTGAGATACAGGTTACAGGTGCAGTGAGTTACCAGCAGAGATACAACAGTCAGAGTTACCTTACAATGCAGATGCAGAGCAGGCATGATGGACTCTCACAGGGAAGTGTGTGAACAGCTTATGGAAAGTCCTGGGGACCTCCAGCACGCATGTGACACAACCTCCCCCAGAGAATGACAAGGGCTGGCCCAGGGTCATCCCCCTTTATTCCTCCAACCCCTTTATTTTCTGAACTGGTCCCTCCCTCCCTTGGGGAACCTTCTCTAATACCTAAAAACTGTTAGGAGTTATAACTTTTGACAGGAGGGTCGTACGGCTCTGGTTTCAGCACCAAACGATTGGGCTGGATGCCACACATCTAATAAGCCTTTATGCCTTGGGACCCTCCAACCCCTTTCTTTTGTGGATCATTTCCTCGCTCCCTTGGGGAACCTTCTCTAATACCTAAAACTGTTAGGAGTTATAACTTTGGGCAGGAGGGTTGTACGGCTCTGGTTTTGGCACCAAATGATTGGGCTGGATGCCACACATCTAATGAGCCCAAAGATGAAGTCCCTCAATGGGTCAGAATCTGAGATCTCCATTTCCTTGGGTTCCAGTGGCCGCACAGCACTGTAAAACGTATGCCGGTGTGCGGTTTTGTGGGCTCATACTGGTTCAGTCACCAAACTATGTATAGTTTATGTTCATTAAAATGTTAAAAGGATTGACCTGGTGTCAGGGAAACACGTGTCACGTGATCACACTAACAGCCCATCACCTATGATCATGCAGCATTTCCCAAATCACCGTTCGTTTCAGCAGCCCAAGGGACTACAAGGCCCAGCAAGGCCACAGACACAGATTATTGGCAAAAAGACCGCTGAGGTTAAATATAGATTTTAATGCAATGAGCGCACACTAGGCAGTTATTACAAACATTTGTCTATGGTGGAATGAATACAAATGCCGTTCTGAGTATTGGGATACAGGTTACAGTGAGTAACACACAGAGATACAAAGCAGTTGACAGTACCTTAGAATGCAGATGCAGAGCAGTGATGATGGGATCCCACAGGGAAGTGTGTGGGCAGCTTATGGAAAATCCTGGGGACCTCCAGCACGCATGTGGTGCGACCACCCCCAGAGAATGACAAGGGCTGGCCCAGGGTCACCCCCCTTTATGCCTCGGGACCCTCTCGCCCCCCTCCCTTTTGAGGGGCGGACTGTTCCCTCCCTCCCCTGAGGAACCTTCTCCAATACCTAAAATTGTTAGGAGTTATAACTTTTGACAGGAGGGTCGTACGGCTCTGGTTTTGGCACCAAATGATTGGGCTGGATGTCGCACATCTAATGAGCCCAAAGATGAAGTCCCTCAATGGGTCAGAATCTGAAATCTCCATTTCCTTGGGCTCCAGTGGCCACACGGCACTGAAAAACGTATTCCGGCGTGCGGTTTTGTGGGCCCGTTCTGGTTCAGTCACCAAACTATGGCCCTTATTCATCAAGCGACAGCGCCAGGTAGTGTCTGACGAGCGCCAGGTAGCGGCAGCTAACGGCGACTACCGACTCAAGTACGCCCGGCGGCGGTCACAATGACGCATTTATCAAGCAAAATGAGGCTAGCGCCGGCGAGAGCGACGGCTAGCGCGGGATTCATCATGAAGCCGCCTGG
>JAQIHN010000810.1:22500-24390 GCA_027917425.1 Gastrophryne carolinensis
CTTCTGTGCTGAGATAATCCAATTAGTTCAGCTGTGATGTGTTGGTTAACGCTTGCTGCATCTGTGTATTTCCATATACAGGAGGAAATTATATACACAGGATATATTTACAGCAGGGCTATATATAAATTATAATATATACATATACAGGATATATTTACAGCAGGGCTGTATATGAATTATAATATATACATATACAGGATATATTTACAGCAGGGCTGTATATAAATTATATACAGGATATATTTACAGCAGGGCTGTATATGAATTATATACCTATACAGGATATATTTACAGCAGGGCTATATATGAATTATATACATATACAGGATATATTTACAGCAGGGCTGTATATGAATTATATACATATACAGGATATATTAACAGCAGGGCTATATATGAATTATAATATATACAGGATATATTTACATCAGGGCTGTATAGGAATTATATACATATACAGGATATATTTTACAGCAGGGGTGTATATGAATTATAATATATACATATACAGGATATATTTACAGCAGGGCTGTATATGAATTATAATATATACATATACAGGATATATTTACAGCAGGGCTGTGTATGAATTATAATATATACATATACATGATATATTTACTGCAGGGCTATATATGAATTATATACATATACAGGATATATTTACAGCAGGGCTATATATGAATTATAATATATACAGGATATATTTACATCAGGGCTGTATAGGAATTATATACATATACAGGATATATTTTACAGCAGGGGTGTATATGAATTATAATATATACATATACAGGATATATTTACAGCAGGGCTGTATATGAATTATAATATATACATATACAGGATATATTTACAGCAGGGCTGTATATGAATTATATACATATACAGGATATATTTACAGCAGGGCTATATATGAATTATAATATATACAGGATATATTTACATCAGGGCTGTATAGGAATTACATACATATACAGGATATATTTTACAGCAGGGGTGTATATGAATTATAATATATACATATACAGGATATATTTACAGCAGGGCTATATATGAATTATAATATATACATATACAGGATATATTCACAGCAGGGCTGTATATGAATTATAATATATACAGGATATATTTACAGCAGGGCTGTATATGAATTATATACATATACAGGATATATTTACAGCAGGGCTATATATGAATTATAATATATACATATACAGGATATATTCACAGCAGGGCTGTATATGAATTATAATATATACAGGATATATTTACGGCAGGGCTGTATATGAATTATATACATATACATGATATATTTACAGCAGGGCTGTATATGAATTATATACATATACAGGATATATTTACAGCAGGGCTGTATATCAATTATATACATATACAGGATATATTTACAGCAGGGCTGTATATGAATGATATACATATACAGGATATATTTACAGCAGGGCTGTATATCAATTATATACATATACAGGATATATTTACAGCAGGGCTGTATATGAATTATAATATATACATATACATGATATATTTACAGCAGGGCTGTATATGAATTATATACATATACAGGATATATTTACAGCAGGGCTGTATATGAATTATAATATATACATATACAGGATATATTTACAGCAGGGCTGTATATGAATTATAATATATACATATACAGGATATATTTACAGCAGGGCTATATATGAATTATAATATATACATATACAGGATATATTTACAGCAGGGCTATATATGAATTATAATATATACATATACAGGATATATTTACAGCAGGGCTGTATATGAATTATAATATATACATATACAGGATATATTTACAGCAGGGCTATATATGAATTATAATATATACATATACAGGAT
>JAQIHN010000811.1:0-24361 GCA_027917425.1 Gastrophryne carolinensis
TCTGCATCGTTGTGTTGGAAGCCTTGTTGATTCCCTGTTGTGTTATTATCCCTCTGCCTTGTACCATGCCACGGCCTATGGTGCTGCTTTGTAAGTAAACATAAACGTAAGAAAAAGACAAATGTTGTTTGTGTGGGCCTTTCTTGCTTGGCGTCCCTCTTTTCTTTTGTTGCAGTTGCAGAAGCTTCTCTCTCTGGTGCGGCCTACCCTGCTCTATCTATGCAAATTTTGCTTGCTGCTTGCAGCTCTGCGGCCGCTGGAGTCTCTCCGCGAGCCCAGGAAGAGGGTTCCAGATGCCGGGGCTTGCCAGCAGCTTTCCCAACTCATACTTACCTGGCAGGGGAGATACCATGATCCCGAAGGTGGTTCTCCCAGGGTGAGGCTCGGCCATTGCACTCCGGCTGTGCTGACCCCTGCGATTTCCCCAAATGCGGGAAACTCGACTGCATAATTTGTGGTAGTGGGGGGACTGCGTTCGCGCTTTCCCTGATATTCTGCTGTTTCAAGAAAAGACTGACTTGCTTTAGATGGTAAGCTAGCTCCTCCTCCTCGCAAGACAGGGAGCAGGGCCCATGCCCTGTTGTGTCATGTGCGCTATGTATGCTTCTTGCCAGCACCTATGTATGTTACCATGTATTTCTGCTAATGTCATGCTGCTATGTATGTATGTATGTATGTATGTATGTATGTATGTATGTATCCATCCCGCCGCTGCATCGTTGTGTTGGAAGCCTTGTTGATTCCCTGTTGTGTTATTATCCCTCTGCCTTGTACCATGCCACGGCCTATGGTGCTGCTTTGTAAGTAAACATAAACGTAAGAAAAAGACAAATGTTGTTTGTGTGGGCCTTTCTTGCTTGGCGTCCCTCTTTTCTTTTGTTGCAGTTGCAGAAGCTTCTCTCTCTGGTGCGGCCTACCCTGCTCTATCTATGCAAATTTTGCTTGCTGCTTGCAGCTCTGCGGCCGCTGGAGTCTCTCCGCGAGCCCAGGAAGAGGGTTCCAGATGCCGGGGCTTGCCAGCAGCTTTCCCAACTCATACTTACCTGGCAGGGGAGATACCATGATCCCGAAGGTGGTTCTCCCAGGGTGAGGCTCGGCCATTGCACTCCGGCTGTGCTGACCCCTGCGATTTCCCCAAATGCGGGAAACTCGACTGCATAATTTGTGGTAGTGGGGGACTGCGTTCGCGCTTTCCCCTGATATTCTGCTGTTTCAAGAAAAGACTGACTTGCTTTAGATGGTAAGCTAGCTCCTCCTCCTCGCAAGACAGGGAGCAGGGCCCATGCCCTGTTGTGTCATGTGCGCTATGTATGCTTCTTGCCAGCACCTATGTATGTTACCATGTATTTCTGCTAATGTCATGCTGCTATGTATGTATGTATGTATGTATGTATGTATGTATGTATGTATGTATCCATCCCGCCGCTGCATCGTTGTGTTGGAAGCCTTGTTGATTCCCTGTTGTGTTATTATCCCTCTGCCTTGTACCATGCCACGGCCTATGGTGCTGCTTTGTAAGTAAACATAAACGTAAGAAAAAGACAAATGTTGTTTGTGTGGGCCTTTCTTGCTTGGCGTCCCTCTTTTCTTTTGTTGCAGTTGCAGAAGCTTCTCTCTCTGGTGCGGCCTACCCTGCTCTATCTATGCAAATTTTGCTTGCTGCTTGCAGCTCTGCGGCCGCTGGAGTCTCTCCGCGAGCCCAGGAAGAGGGTTCCAGATGCCGGGGCTTGCCAGCAGCTTTCCCAACTCATACTTACCTGGCAGGGGAGATACCATGATCCCGAAGGTGGTTCTCCCAGGGTGAGGCTCGGCCATTGCACTCCGGCTGTGCTGACCCCTGCGATTTCCCCAAATGCGGGAAACTCGACTGCATAATTTGTGGTAGTGGGGGACTGCGTTCGCGCTTTCCCCTGATATTCTGCTGTTTCAAGAAAAGACTGACTTGCTTTAGATGGTAAGCTAGCTCCTCCTCCTCGCAAGACAGGGAGCAGGGCCCATGCCCTGTTGTGTCATGTGCGCTATGTATGCTTCTTGCCAGCACCTATGTATGTTACCATGTATTTCTGCTAATGTCATGCTGCTATGTATGTATGTATGTATGTATGTATGTATGTATGTATGTATGTATCCATCCCGCCGCTGCATCGTTGTGTTGGAAGCCTTGTTGATTCCCTGTTGTGTTATTATCCCTCTGCCTTGTACCATGCCACGGCCTATGGTGCTGCTTTGTAAGTAAACATAAACGTAAGAAAAAGACAAATGTTGTTTGTGTGGGCCTTTCTTGCTTGGCGTCCCTCTTTTCTTTTGTTGCAGTTGCAGAAGCTTCTCTCTCTGGTGCGGCCTACCCTGCTCTATCTATGCAAATTTTGCTTGCTGCTTGCAGCTCTGCGGCCGCTGGAGTCTCTCCGCGAGCCCAGGAAGAGGGTTCCAGATGCCGGGGCTTGCCAGCAGCTTTCCCAACTCATACTTACCTGGCAGGGGAGATACCATGATCCCGAAGGTGGTTCTCCCAGGGTGAGGCTCGGCCATTGCACTCCGGCTGTGCTGACCCCTGCGATTTCCCCAAATGCGGGAAACTCGACTGCATAATTTGTGGTAGTGGGGGACTGCGTTCGCGCTTTCCCCTGATATTCTGCTGTTTCAAGAAAAGACTGACTTGCTTTAGATGGTAAGCTAGCTCCTCCTCCTCGCAAGACAGGGAGCAGGGCCCATGCCCTGTTGTGTCATGTGCGCTATGTATGCTTCTTGCCAGCACCTATGTATGTTACCATGTATTTCTGCTAATGTCATGCTGCTATGTATGTATGTATGTATGTATGTATGTATGTATGTATGTATGTATCCATCCCGCCGCTGCATCGTTGTGTTGGAAGCCTTGTTGATTCCCTGTTGTGTTATTATCCCTCTGCCTTGTACCATGCCACGGCCTATGGTGCTGCTTTGTAAGTAAACATAAACGTAAGAAAAAGACAAATGTTGTTTGTGTGGGCCTTTCTTGCTTGGCGTCCCTCTTTTCTTTTGTTGCAGTTGCAGAAGCTTCTCTCTCTGGTGCGGCCTACCCTGCTCTATCTATGCAAATTTTGCTTGCTGCTTGCAGCTCTGCGGCCGCTGGAGTCTCTCCGCGAGCCCAGGAAGAGGGTTCCAGATGCCGGGGCTTGCCAGCAGCTTTCCCAACTCATACTTACCTGGCAGGGGAGATACCATGATCCCGAAGGTGGTTCTCCCAGGGTGAGGCTCGGCCATTGCACTCCGGCTGTGCTGACCCCTGCGATTTCCCCAAATGCGGGAAACTCGACTGCATAATTTGTGGTAGTGGGGGACTGCGTTCGCGCTTTCCCCTGATATTCTGCTGTTTCAAGAAAAGACTGACTTGCTTTAGATGGTAAGCTAGCTCCTCCTCCTCGCAAGACAGGGAGCAGGGCCCATGCCCTGTTGTGTCATGTGCGCTATGTATGCTTCTTGCCAGCACCTATGTATGTTACCATGTATTTCTGCTAATGTCATGCTGCTATGTATGTATGTATGTATGTATGTATGTATGTATGTATGTATCCATCCCGCCGCTGCATCGTTGTGTTGGAAGCCTTGTTGATTCCCTGTTGTGTTATTATCCCTCTGCCTTGTACCATGCCACGGCCTATGGTGCTGCTTTGTAAGTAAACATAAACGTAAGAAAAAGACAAATGTTGTTTGTGTGGGCCTTTCTTGCTTGGCGTCCCTCTTTTCTTTTGTTGCAGTTGCAGAAGCTTCTCTCTCTGGTGCGGCCTACCCTGCTCTATCTATGCAAATTTTGCTTGCTGCTTGCAGCTCTGCGGCCGCTGGAGTCTCTCCGCGAGCCCAGGAAGAGGGTTCCAGATGCCGGGGCTTGCCAGCAGCTTTCCCAACTCATACTTACCTGGCAGGGGAGATACCATGATCCCGAAGGTGGTTCTCCCAGGGTGAGGCTCGGCCATTGCACTCCGGCTGTGCTGACCCCTGCGATTTCCCCAAATGCGGGAAACTCGACTGCATAATTTGTGGTAGTGGGGGACTGCGTTCGCGCTTTCCCCTGATATTCTGCTGTTTCAAGAAAAGACTGACTTGCTTTAGATGGTAAGCTAGCTCCTCCTCCTCGCAAGACAGGGAGCAGGGCCCATGCCCTGTTGTGTCATGTGCGCTATGTATGCTTCTTGCCAGCACCTATGTATGTTACCATGTATTTCTGCTAATGTCATGCTGCTATGTATGTATGTATGTATGTATGTATGTATGTATGTATGTATGTATCCATCCCGCCGCTGCATCGTTGTGTTGGAAGCCTTGTTGATTCCCTGTTGTGTTATTATCCCTCTGCCTTGTACCATGCCACGGCCTATGGTGCTGCTTTGTAAGTAAACATAAACGTAAGAAAAAGACAAATGTTGTTTGTGTGGGCCTTTCTTGCTTGGCGTCCCTCTTTTCTTTTGTTGCAGTTGCAGAAGCTTCTCTCTCTGGTGCGGCCTACCCTGCTCTATCTATGCAAATTTTGCTTGCTGCTTGCAGCTCTGCGGCCGCTGGAGTCTCTCCGCGAGCCCAGGAAGAGGGTTCCAGATGCCGGGGCTTGCCAGCAGCTTTCCCAACTCATACTTACCTGGCAGGGGAGATACCATGATCCCGAAGGTGGTTCTCCCAGGGTGAGGCTCGGCCATTGCACTCCGGCTGTGCTGACCCCTGCGATTTCCCCAAATGCGGGAAACTCGACTGCATAATTTGTGGTAGTGGGGGACTGCGTTCGCGCTTTCCCCTGATATTCTGCTGTTTCAAGAAAAGACTGACTTGCTTTAGATGGTAAGCTAGCTCCTCCTCCTCGCAAGACAGGGAGCAGGGCCCATGCCCTGTTGTGTCATGTGCGCTATGTATGCTTCTTGCCAGCACCTATGTATGTTACCATGTATTTCTGCTAATGTCATGCTGCTATGTATGTATGTATGTATGTATGTATGTATGTATGTATGTATGTATCCATCCCGCCGCTGCATCGTTGTGTTGGAAGCCTTGTTGATTCCCTGTTGTGTTATTATCCCTCTGCCTTGTACCATGCCACGGCCTATGGTGCTGCTTTGTAAGTAAACATAAACGTAAGAAAAAGACAAATGTTGTTTGTGTGGGCCTTTCTTGCTTGGCGTCCCTCTTTTCTTTTGTTGCAGTTGCAGAAGCTTCTCTCTCTGGTGCGGCCTACCCTGCTCTATCTATGCAAATTTTGCTTGCTGCTTGCAGCTCTGCGGCCGCTGGAGTCTCTCCGCGAGCCCAGGAAGAGGGTTCCAGATGCCGGGGCTTGCCAGCAGCTTTCCCAACTCATACTTACCTGGCAGGGGAGATACCATGATCCCGAAGGTGGTTCTCCCAGGGTGAGGCTCGGCCATTGCACTCCGGCTGTGCTGACCCCTGCGATTTCCCCAAATGCGGGAAACTCGACTGCATAATTTGTGGTAGTGGGGGACTGCGTTCGCGCTTTCCCCTGATATTCTGCTGTTTCAAGAAAAGACTGACTTGCTTTAGATGGTAAGCTAGCTCCTCCTCCTCGCAAGACAGGGAGCAGGGCCCATGCCCTGTTGTGTCATGTGCGCTATGTATGCTTCTTGCCAGCACCTATGTATGTTACCATGTATTTCTGCTAATGTCATGCTGCTATGTATGTATGTATGTATGTATGTATGTATGTATGTATGTATCCATCCCGCCGCTGCATCGTTGTGTTGGAAGCCTTGTTGATTCCCTGTTGTGTTATTATCCCTCTGCCTTGTACCATGCCACGGCCTATGGTGCTGCTTTGTAAGTAAACATAAACGTAAGAAAAAGACAAATGTTGTTTGTGTGGGCCTTTCTTGCTTGGCGTCCCTCTTTTCTTTTGTTGCAGTTGCAGAAGCTTCTCTCTCTGGTGCGGCCTACCCTGCTCTATCTATGCAAATTTTGCTTGCTGCTTGCAGCTCTGCGGCCGCTGGAGTCTCTCCGCGAGCCCAGGAAGAGGGTTCCAGATGCCGGGGCTTGCCAGCAGCTTTCCCAACTCATACTTACCTGGCAGGGGAGATACCATGATCCCGAAGGTGGTTCTCCCAGGGTGAGGCTCGGCCATTGCACTCCGGCTGTGCTGACCCCTGCGATTTCCCCAAATGCGGGAAACTCGACTGCATAATTTGTGGTAGTGGGGGACTGCGTTCGCGCTTTCCCCTGATATTCTGCTGTTTCAAGAAAAGACTGACTTGCTTTAGATGGTAAGCTAGCTCCTCCTCCTCGCAAGACAGGGAGCAGGGCCCATGCCCTGTTGTGTCATGTGCGCTATGTATGCTTCTTGCCAGCACCTATGTATGTTACCATGTATTTCTGCTAATGTCATGCTGCTATGTATGTATGTATGTATGTATGTATGTATGTATGTATGTATGTATCCATCCCGCCGCTGCATCGTTGTGTTGGAAGCCTTGTTGATTCCCTGTTGTGTTATTATCCCTCTGCCTTGTACCATGCCACGGCCTATGGTGCTGCTTTGTAAGTAAACATAAACGTAAGAAAAAGACAAATGTTGTTTGTGTGGGCCTTTCTTGCTTGGCGTCCCTCTTTTCTTTTGTTGCAGTTGCAGAAGCTTCTCTCTCTGGTGCGGCCTACCCTGCTCTATCTATGCAAATTTTGCTTGCTGCTTGCAGCTCTGCGGCCGCTGGAGTCTCTCCGCGAGCCCAGGAAGAGGGTTCCAGATGCCGGGGCTTGCCAGCAGCTTTCCCAACTCATACTTACCTGGCAGGGGAGATACCATGATCCCGAAGGTGGTTCTCCCAGGGTGAGGCTCGGCCATTGCACTCCGGCTGTGCTGACCCCTGCGATTTCCCCAAATGCGGGAAACTCGACTGCATAATTTGTGGTAGTGGGGGACTGCGTTCGCGCTTTCCCCTGATATTCTGCTGTTTCAAGAAAAGACTGACTTGCTTTAGATGGTAAGCTAGCTCCTCCTCCTCGCAAGACAGGGAGCAGGGCCCATGCCCTGTTGTGTCATGTGCGCTATGTATGCTTCTTGCCAGCACCTATGTATGTTACCATGTATTTCTGCTAATGTCATGCTGCTATGTATGTATGTATGTATGTATGTATGTATGTATGTATGTATGTATCCATCCCGCCGCTGCATCGTTGTGTTGGAAGCCTTGTTGATTCCCTGTTGTGTTATTATCCCTCTGCCTTGTACCATGCCACGGCCTATGGTGCTGCTTTGTAAGTAAACATAAACGTAAGAAAAAGACAAATGTTGTTTGTGTGGGCCTTTCTTGCTTGGCGTCCCTCTTTTCTTTTGTTGCAGTTGCAGAAGCTTCTCTCTCTGGTGCGGCCTACCCTGCTCTATCTATGCAAATTTTGCTTGCTGCTTGCAGCTCTGCGGCCGCTGGAGTCTCTCCGCGAGCCCAGGAAGAGGGTTCCAGATGCCGGGGCTTGCCAGCAGCTTTCCCAACTCATACTTACCTGGCAGGGGAGATACCATGATCCCGAAGGTGGTTCTCCCAGGGTGAGGCTCGGCCATTGCACTCCGGCTGTGCTGACCCCTGCGATTTCCCCAAATGCGGGAAACTCGACTGCATAATTTGTGGTAGTGGGGGACTGCGTTCGCGCTTTCCCCTGATATTCTGCTGTTTCAAGAAAAGACTGACTTGCTTTAGATGGTAAGCTAGCTCCTCCTCCTCGCAAGACAGGGAGCAGGGCCCATGCCCTGTTGTGTCATGTGCGCTATGTATGCTTCTTGCCAGCACCTATGTATGTTACCATGTATTTCTGCTAATGTCATGCTGCTATGTATGTATGTATGTATGTATGTATGTATGTATGTATGTATGTATCCATCCCGCCGCTGCATCGTTGTGTTGGAAGCCTTGTTGATTCCCTGTTGTGTTATTATCCCTCTGCCTTGTACCATGCCACGGCCTATGGTGCTGCTTTGTAAGTAAACATAAACGTAAGAAAAAGACAAATGTTGTTTGTGTGGGCCTTTCTTGCTTGGCGTCCCTCTTTTCTTTTGTTGCAGTTGCAGAAGCTTCTCTCTCTGGTGCGGCCTACCCTGCTCTATCTATGCAAATTTTGCTTGCTGCTTGCAGCTCTGCGGCCGCTGGAGTCTCTCCGCGAGCCCAGGAAGAGGGTTCCAGATGCCGGGGCTTGCCAGCAGCTTTCCCAACTCATACTTACCTGGCAGGGGAGATACCATGATCCCGAAGGTGGTTCTCCCAGGGTGAGGCTCGGCCATTGCACTCCGGCTGTGCTGACCCCTGCGATTTCCCCAAATGCGGGAAACTCGACTGCATAATTTGTGGTAGTGGGGGACTGCGTTCGCGCTTTCCCCTGATATTCTGCTGTTTCAAGAAAAGACTGACTTGCTTTAGATGGTAAGCTAGCTCCTCCTCCTCGCAAGACAGGGAGCAGGGCCCATGCCCTGTTGTGTCATGTGCGCTATGTATGCTTCTTGCCAGCACCTATGTATGTTACCATGTATTTCTGCTAATGTCATGCTGCTATGTATGTATGTATGTATGTATGTATGTATGTATGTATGTATGTATCCATCCCGCCGCTGCATCGTTGTGTTGGAAGCCTTGTTGATTCCCTGTTGTGTTATTATCCCTCTGCCTTGTACCATGCCACGGCCTATGGTGCTGCTTTGTAAGTAAACATAAACGTAAGAAAAAGACAAATGTTGTTTGTGTGGGCCTTTCTTGCTTGGCGTCCCTCTTTTCTTTTGTTGCAGTTGCAGAAGCTTCTCTCTCTGGTGCGGCCTACCCTGCTCTATCTATGCAAATTTTGCTTGCTGCTTGCAGCTCTGCGGCCGCTGGAGTCTCTCCGCGAGCCCAGGAAGAGGGTTCCAGATGCCGGGGCTTGCCAGCAGCTTTCCCAACTCATACTTACCTGGCAGGGGAGATACCATGATCCCGAAGGTGGTTCTCCCAGGGTGAGGCTCGGCCATTGCACTCCGGCTGTGCTGACCCCTGCGATTTCCCCAAATGCGGGAAACTCGACTGCATAATTTGTGGTAGTGGGGGACTGCGTTCGCGCTTTCCCCTGATATTCTGCTGTTTCAAGAAAAGACTGACTTGCTTTAGATGGTAAGCTAGCTCCTCCTCCTCGCAAGACAGGGAGCAGGGCCCATGCCCTGTTGTGTCATGTGCGCTATGTATGCTTCTTGCCAGCACCTATGTATGTTACCATGTATTTCTGCTAATGTCATGCTGCTATGTATGTATGTATGTATGTATGTATGTATGTATGTATGTATGTATCCATCCCGCCGCTGCATCGTTGTGTTGGAAGCCTTGTTGATTCCCTGTTGTGTTATTATCCCTCTGCCTTGTACCATGCCACGGCCTATGGTGCTGCTTTGTAAGTAAACATAAACGTAAGAAAAAGACAAATGTTGTTTGTGTGGGCCTTTCTTGCTTGGCGTCCCTCTTTTCTTTTGTTGCAGTTGCAGAAGCTTCTCTCTCTGGTGCGGCCTACCCTGCTCTATCTATGCAAATTTTGCTTGCTGCTTGCAGCTCTGC
Organism: Gastrophryne carolinensis; assembly: GCA_027917425.1. Lineage (NCBI taxonomy): Eukaryota > Metazoa > Chordata > Amphibia > Anura > Microhylidae > Gastrophryne > Gastrophryne carolinensis. The sequence goes on from JAQIHN010000811.1 coordinate 9,522, forward strand.
GGCCGCTGGAGTCTCTCCGCGAGCCCAGGAAGAGGGTTCCAGATGCCGGGGCTTGCCAGCAGCTTTCCCAACTCATACTTACCTGGCAGGGGAGATACCATGATCCCGAAGGTGGTTCTCCCAGGGTGAGGCTCGGCCATTGCACTCCGGCTGTGCTGACCCCTGCGATTTCCCCAAATGCGGGAAACTCGACTGCATAATTTGTGGTAGTGGGGGACTGCGTTCGCGCTTTCCCCTGATATTCTGCTGTTTCAAGAAAAGACTGACTTGCTTTAGATGGTAAGCTAGCTCCTCCTCCTCGCAAGACAGGGAGCAGGGCCCATGCCCTGTTGTGTCATGTGCGCTATGTATGCTTCTTGCCAGCACCTATGTATGTTACCATGTATTTCTGCTAATGTCATGCTGCTATGTATGTATGTATGTATGTATGTATGTATGTATGTATGTATCCATCCCGCCGCTGCATCGTTGTGTTGGAAGCCTTGTTGATTCCCTGTTGTGTTATTATCCCTCTGCCTTGTACCATGCCACGGCCTATGGTGCTGCTTTGTAAGTAAACATAAACGTAAGAAAAAGACAAATGTTGTTTGTGTGGGCCTTTCTTGCTTGGCGTCCCTCTTTTCTTTTGTTGCAGTTGCAGAAGCTTCTCTCTCTGGTGCGGCCTACCCTGCTCTATCTATGCAAATTTTGCTTGCTGCTTGCAGCTCTGCGGCCGCTGGAGTCTCTCCGCGAGCCCAGGAAGAGGGTTCCAGATGCCGGGGCTTGCCAGCAGCTTTCCCAACTCATACTTACCTGGCAGGGGAGATACCATGATCCCGAAGGTGGTTCTCCCAGGGTGAGGCTCGGCCATTGCACTCCGGCTGTGCTGACCCCTGCGATTTCCCCAAATGCGGGAAACTCGACTGCATAATTTGTGGTAGTGGGGGACTGCGTTCGCGCTTTCCCCTGATATTCTGCTGTTTCAAGAAAAGACTGACTTGCTTTAGATGGTAAGCTAGCTCCTCCTCCTCGCAAGACAGGGAGCAGGGCCCATGCCCTGTTGTGTCATGTGCGCTATGTATGCTTCTTGCCAGCACCTATGTATGTTACCATGTATTTCTGCTAATGTCATGCTGCTATGTATGTATGTATGTATGTATGTATGTATGTATGTATGTATGTATCCATCCCGCCGCTGCATCGTTGTGTTGGAAGCCTTGTTGATTCCCTGTTGTGTTATTATCCCTCTGCCTTGTACCATGCCACGGCCTATGGTGCTGCTTTGTAAGTAAACATAAACGTAAGAAAAAGACAAATGTTGTTTGTGTGGGCCTTTCTTGCTTGGCGTCCCTCTTTTCTTTTGTTGCAGTTGCAGAAGCTTCTCTCTCTGGTGCGGCCTACCCTGCTCTATCTATGCAAATTTTGCTTGCTGCTTGCAGCTCTGCGGCCGCTGGAGTCTCTCCGCGAGCCCAGGAAGAGGGTTCCAGATGCCGGGGCTTGCCAGCAGCTTTCCCAACTCATACTTACCTGGCAGGGGAGATACCATGATCCCGAAGGTGGTACTCCCAGGGTGAGGCTCGGCCATTGCACTCCGGCTGTGCTGACCCCTGCGATTTCCCCAAATGCGGGAAACTCGACTGCATAATTTGTGGTAGTGGGGGACTGCGTTCGCGCTTTCCCCTGATATTCTGCTGTTTCAAGAAAAGACTGACTTGCTTTAGATGGTAAGCTAGCTCCTCCTCCTCGCAAGACAGGGAGCAGGGCCCATGCCCTGTTGTGTCATGTGCGCTATGTATGCTTCTTGCCAGCACCTATGTATGTTACCATGTATTTCTGCTAATGTCATGCTGCTATGTATGTATGTATGTATGTATGTATGTATGTATGTATGTATGTATCCATCCCGCCGCTGCATCGTTGTGTTGGAAGCCTTGTTGATTCCCTGTTGTGTTATTATCCCTCTGCCTTGTACCATGCCACGGCCTATGGTGCTGCTTTGTAAGTAAACATAAACGTAAGAAAAAGACAAATGTTGTTTGTGTGGGCCTTTCTTGCTTGGCGTCCCTCTTTTCTTTTGTTGCAGTTGCAGAAGCTTCTCTCTCTGGTGCGGCCTACCCTGCTCTATCTATGCAAATTTTGCTTGCTGCTTGCAGCTCTGCGGCCGCTGGAGTCTCTCCGCGAGCCCAGGAAGAGGGTTCCAGATGCCGGGGCTTGCCAGCAGCTTTCCCAACTCATACTTACCTGGCAGGGGAGATACCATGATCCCGAAGGTGGTTCTCCCAGGGTGAGGCTCGGCCATTGCACTCCGGCTGTGCTGACCCCTGCGATTTCCCCAAATGCGGGAAACTCGACTGCATAATTTGTGGTAGTGGGGGACTGCGTTCGCGCTTTCCCCTGATATTCTGCTGTTTCAAGAAAAGACTGACTTGCTTTAGATGGTAAGCTAGCTCCTCCTCCTCGCAAGACAGGGAGCAGGGCCCATGCCCTGTTGTGTCATGTGCGCTATGTATGCTTCTTGCCAGCACCTATGTATGTTACCATGTATTTCTGCTAATGTCATGCTGCTATGTATGTATGTATGTATGTATGTATGTATGTATGTATGTATGTATCCATCCCGCCGCTGCATCGTTGTGTTGGAAGCCTTGTTGATTCCCTGTTGTGTTATTATCCCTCTGCCTTGTACCATGCCACGGCCTATGGTGCTGCTTTGTAAGTAAACATAAACGTAAGAAAAAGACAAATGTTGTTTGTGTGGGCCTTTCTTGCTTGGCGTCCCTCTTTTCTTTTGTTGCAGTTGCAGAAGCTTCTCTCTCTGGTGCGGCCTACCCTGCTCTATCTATGCAAATTTTGCTTGCTGCTTGCAGCTCTGCGGCCGCTGGAGTCTCTCCGCGAGCCCAGGAAGAGGGTTCCAGATGCCGGGGCTTGCCAGCAGCTTTCCCAACTCATACTTACCTGGCAGGGGAGATACCATGATCCCGAAGGTGGTTCTCCCAGGGTGAGGCTCGGCCATTGCACTCCGGCTGTGCTGACCCCTGCGATTTCCCCAAATGCGGGAAACTCGACTGCATAATTTGTGGTAGTGGGGGACTGCGTTCGCGCTTTCCCCTGATATTCTGCTGTTTCAAGAAAAGACTGACTTGCTTTAGATGGTAAGCTAGCTCCTCCTCCTCGCAAGACAGGGAGCAGGGCCCATGCCCTGTTGTGTCATGTGCGCTATGTATGCTTCTTGCCAGCACCTATGTATGTTACCATGTATTTCTGCTAATGTCATGCTGCTATGTATGTATGTATGTATGTATGTATGTATGTATGTATGTATGTATCCATCCCGCCGCTGCATCGTTGTGTTGGAAGCCTTGTTGATTCCCTGTTGTGTTATTATCCCTCTGCCTTGTACCATGCCACGGCCTATGGTGCTGCTTTGTAAGTAAACATAAACGTAAGAAAAAGACAAATGTTGTTTGTGTGGGCCTTTCTTGCTTGGCGTCCCTCTTTTCTTTTGTTGCAGTTGCAGAAGCTTCTCTCTCTGGTGCGGCCTACCCTGCTCTATCTATGCAAATTTTGCTTGCTGCTTGCAGCTCTGCGGCCGCTGGAGTCTCTCCGCGAGCCCAGGAAGAGGGTTCCAGATGCCGGGGCTTGCCAGCAGCTTTCCCAACTCATACTTACCTGGCAGGGGAGATACCATGATCCCGAAGGTGGTTCTCCCAGGGTGAGGCTCGGCCATTGCACTCCGGCTGTGCTGACCCCTGCGATTTCCCCAAATGCGGGAAACTCGACTGCATAATTTGTGGTAGTGGGGGACTGCGTTCGCGCTTTCCCCTGATATTCTGCTGTTTCAAGAAAAGACTGACTTGCTTTAGATGGTAAGCTAGCTCCTCCTCCTCGCAAGACAGGGAGCAGGGCCCATGCCCTGTTGTGTCATGTGCGCTATGTATGCTTCTTGCCAGCACCTATGTATGTTACCATGTATTTCTGCTAATGTCATGCTGCTATGTATGTATGTATGTATGTATGTATGTATGTATGTATGTATGTATCCATCCCGCCGCTGCATCGTTGTGTTGGAAGCCTTGTTGATTCCCTGTTGTGTTATTATCCCTCTGCCTTGTACCATGCCACGGCCTATGGTGCTGCTTTGTAAGTAAACATAAACGTAAGAAAAAGACAAATGTTGTTTGTGTGGGCCTTTCTTGCTTGGCGTCCCTCTTTTCTTTTGTTGCAGTTGCAGAAGCTTCTCTCTCTGGTGCGGCCTACCCTGCTCTATCTATGCAAATTTTGCTTGCTGCTTGCAGCTCTGCGGCCGCTGGAGTCTCTCCGCGAGCCCAGGAAGAGGGTTCCAGATGCCGGGGCTTGCCAGCAGCTTTCCCAACTCATACTTACCTGGCAGGGGAGATACCATGATCCCGAAGGTGGTTCTCCCAGGGTGAGGCTCGGCCATTGCACTCCGGCTGTGCTGACCCCTGCGATTTCCCCAAATGCGGGAAACTCGACTGCATAATTTGTGGTAGTGGGGGACTGCGTTCGCGCTTTCCCCTGATATTCTGCTGTTTCAAGAAAAGACTGACTTGCTTTAGATGGTAAGCTAGCTCCTCCTCCTCGCAAGACAGGGAGCAGGGCCCATGCCCTGTTGTGTCATGTGCGCTATGTATGCTTCTTGCCAGCACCTATGTATGTTACCATGTATTTCTGCTAATGTCATGCTGCTATGTATGTATGTATGTATGTATGTATGTATGTATGTATGTATGTATCCATCCCGCCGCTGCATCGTTGTGTTGGAAGCCTTGTTGATTCCCTGTTGTGTTATTATCCCTCTGCCTTGTACCATGCCACGGCCTATGGTGCTGCTTTGTAAGTAAACATAAACGTAAGAAAAAGACAAATGTTGTTTGTGTGGGCCTTTCTTGCTTGGCGTCCCTCTTTTCTTTTGTTGCAGTTGCAGAAGCTTCTCTCTCTGGTGCGGCCTACCCTGCTCTATCTATGCAAATTTTGCTTGCTGCTTGCAGCTCTGCGGCCGCTGGAGTCTCTCCGCGAGCCCAGGAAGAGGGTTCCAGATGCCGGGGCTTGCCAGCAGCTTTCCCAACTCATACTTACCTGGCAGGGGAGATACCATGATCCCGAAGGTGGTTCTCCCAGGGTGAGGCTCGGCCATTGCACTCCGGCTGTGCTGACCCCTGCGATTTCCCCAAATGCGGGAAACTCGACTGCATAATTTGTGGTAGTGGGGGACTGCGTTCGCGCTTTCCCCTGATATTCTGCTGTTTCAAGAAAAGACTGACTTGCTTTAGATGGTAAGCTAGCTCCTCCTCCTCGCAAGACAGGGAGCAGGGCCCATGCCCTGTTGTGTCATGTGCGCTATGTATGCTTCTTGCCAGCACCTATGTATGTTACCATGTATTTCTGCTAATGTCATGCTGCTATGTATGTATGTATGTATGTATGTATGTATGTATGTATGTATCCATCCCGCCGCTGCATCGTTGTGTTGGAAGCCTTGTTGATTCCCTGTTGTGTTATTATCCCTCTGCCTTGTACCATGCCACGGCCTATGGTGCTGCTTTGTAAGTAAACATAAACGTAAGAAAAAGACAAATGTTGTTTGTGTGGGCCTTTCTTGCTTGGCGTCCCTCTTTTCTTTTGTTGCAGTTGCAGAAGCTTCTCTCTCTGGTGCGGCCTACCCTGCTCTATCTATGCAAATTTTGCTTGCTGCTTGCAGCTCTGCGGCCGCTGGAGTCTCTCCGCGAGCCCAGGAAGAGGGTTCCAGATGCCGGGGCTTGCCAGCAGCTTTCCCAACTCATACTTACCTGGCAGGGGAGATACCATGATCCCGAAGGTGGTTCTCCCAGGGTGAGGCTCGGCCATTGCACTCCGGCTGTGCTGACCCCTGCGATTTCCCCAAATGCGGGAAACTCGACTGCATAATTTGTGGTAGTGGGGGACTGCGTTCGCGCTTTCCCCTGATATTCTGCTGTTTCAAGAAAAGACTGACTTGCTTTAGATGGTAAGCTAGCTCCTCCTCCTCGCAAGACAGGGAGCAGGGCCCATGCCCTGTTGTGTCATGTGCGCTATGTATGCTTCTTGCCAGCACCTATGTATGTTACCATGTATTTCTGCTAATGTCATGCTGCTATGTATGTATGTATGTATGTATGTATGTATGTATGTATGTATGTATCCATCCCGCCGCTGCATCGTTGTGTTGGAAGCCTTGTTGATTCCCTGTTGTGTTATTATCCCTCTGCCTTGTACCATGCCACGGCCTATGGTGCTGCTTTGTAAGTAAACATAAACGTAAGAAAAAGACAAATGTTGTTTGTGTGGGCCTTTCTTGCTTGGCGTCCCTCTTTTCTTTTGTTGCAGTTGCAGAAGCTTCTCTCTCTGGTGCGGCCTACCCTGCTCTATCTATGCAAATTTTGCTTGCTGCTTGCAGCTCTGCGGCCGCTGGAGTCTCTCCGCGAGCCCAGGAAGAGGGTTCCAGATGCCGGGGCTTGCCAGCAGCTTTCCCAACTCATACTTACCTGGCAGGGGAGATACCATGATCCCGAAGGTGGTTCTCCCAGGGTGAGGCTCGGCCATTGCACTCCGGCTGTGCTGACCCCTGCGATTTCCCCAAATGCGGGAAACTCGACTGCATAATTTGTGGTAGTGGGGGACTGCGTTCGCGCTTTCCCCTGATATTCTGCTGTTTCAAGAAAAGACTGACTTGCTTTAGATGGTAAGCTAGCTCCTCCTCCTCGCAAGACAGGGAGCAGGGCCCATGCCCTGTTGTGTCATGTGCGCTATGTATGCTTCTTGCCAGCACCTATGTATGTTACCATGTATTTCTGCTAATGTCATGCTGCTATGTATGTATGTATGTATGTATGTATGTATGTATGTATGTATGTATCCATCCCGCCGCTGCATCGTTGTGTTGGAAGCCTTGTTGATTCCCTGTTGTGTTATTATCCCTCTGCCTTGTACCATGCCACGGCCTATGGTGCTGCTTTGTAAGTAAACATAAACGTAAGAAAAAGACAAATGTTGTTTGTGTGGGCCTTTCTTGCTTGGCGTCCCTCTTTTCTTTTGTTGCAGTTGCAGAAGCTTCTCTCTCTGGTGCGGCCTACCCTGCTCTATCTATGCAAATTTTGCTTGCTGCTTGCAGCTCTGCGGCCGCTGGAGTCTCTCCGCGAGCCCAGGAAGAGGGTTCCAGATGCCGGGGCTTGCCAGCAGCTTTCCCAACTCATACTTACCTGGCAGGGGAGATACCATGATCCCGAAGGTGGTTCTCCCAGGGTGAGGCTCGGCCATTGCACTCCGGCTGTGCTGACCCCTGCGATTTCCCCAAATGCGGGAAACTCGACTGCATAATTTGTGGTAGTGGGGGACTGCGTTCGCGCTTTCCCCTGATATTCTGCTGTTTCAAGAAAAGACTGACTTGCTTTAGATGGTAAGCTAGCTCCTCCTCCTCGCAAGACAGGGAGCAGGGCCCATGCCCTGTTGTGTCATGTGCGCTATGTATGCTTCTTGCCAGCACCTATGTATGTTACCATGTATTTCTGCTAATGTCATGCTGCTATGTATGTATGTATGTATGTATGTATGTATGTATGTATGTATGTATCCATCCCGCCGCTGCATCGTTGTGTTGGAAGCCTTGTTGATTCCCTGTTGTGTTATTATCCCTCTGCCTTGTACCATGCCACGGCCTATGGTGCTGCTTTGTAAGTAAACATAAACGTAAGAAAAAGACAAATGTTGTTTGTGTGGGCCTTTCTTGCTTGGCGTCCCTCTTTTCTTTTGTTGCAGTTGCAGAAGCTTCTCTCTCTGGTGCGGCCTACCCTGCTCTATCTATGCAAATTTTGCTTGCTGCTTGCAGCTCTGCGGCCGCTGGAGTCTCTCCGCGAGCCCAGGAAGAGGGTTCCAGATGCCGGGGCTTGCCAGCAGCTTTCCCAACTCATACTTACCTGGCAGGGGAGATACCATGATCCCGAAGGTGGTTCTCCCAGGGTGAGGCTCGGCCATTGCACTCCGGCTGTGCTGACCCCTGCGATTTCCCCAAATGCGGGAAACTCGACTGCATAATTTGTGGTAGTGGGGGACTGCGTTCGCGCTTTCCCCTGATATTCTGCTGTTTCAAGAAAAGACTGACTTGCTTTAGATGGTAAGCTAGCTCCTCCTCCTCGCAAGACAGGGAGCAGGGCCCATGCCCTGTTGTGTCATGTGCGCTATGTATGCTTCTTGCCAGCACCTATGTATGTTACCATGTATTTCTGCTAATGTCATGCTGCTATGTATGTATGTATGTATGTATGTATGTATGTATGTATGTATGTATCCATCCCGCCGCTGCATCGTTGTGTTGGAAGCCTTGTTGATTCCCTGTTGTGTTATTATCCCTCTGCCTTGTACCATGCCACGGCCTATGGTGCTGCTTTGTAAGTAAACATAAACGTAAGAAAAAGACAAATGTTGTTTGTGTGGGCCTTTCTTGCTTGGCGTCCCTCTTTTCTTTTGTTGCAGTTGCAGAAGCTTCTCTCTCTGGTGCGGCCTACCCTGCTCTATCTATGCAAATTTTGCTTGCTGCTTGCAGCTCTGCGGCCGCTGGAGTCTCTCCGCGAGCCCAGGAAGAGGGTTCCAGATGCCGGGGCTTGCCAGCAGCTTTCCCAACTCATACTTACCTGGCAGGGGAGATACCATGATCCCGAAGGTGGTTCTCCCAGGGTGAGGCTCGGCCATTGCACTCCGGCTGTGCTGACCCCTGCGATTTCCCCAAATGCGGGAAACTCGACTGCATAATTTGTGGTAGTGGGGGACTGCGTTCGCGCTTTCCCCTGATATTCTGCTGTTTCAAGAAAAGACTGACTTGCTTTAGATGGTAAGCTAGCTCCTCCTCCTCGCAAGACAGGGAGCAGGGCCCATGCCCTGTTGTGTCATGTGCGCTATGTATGCTTCTTGCCAGCACCTATGTATGTTACCATGTATTTCTGCTAATGTCATGCTGCTATGTATGTATGTATGTATGTATGTATGTATGTATGTATGTATGTATCCATCCCGCCGCTGCATCGTTGTGTTGGAAGCCTTGTTGATTCCCTGTTGTGTTATTATCCCTCTGCCTTGTACCATGCCACGGCCTATGGTGCTGCTTTGTAAGTAAACATAAACGTAAGAAAAAGACAAATGTTGTTTGTGTGGGCCTTTCTTGCTTGGCGTCCCTCTTTTCTTTTGTTGCAGTTGCAGAAGCTTCTCTCTCTGGTGCGGCCTACCCTGCTCTATCTATGCAAATTTTGCTTGCTGCTTGCAGCTCTGCGGCCGCTGGAGTCTCTCCGCGAGCCCAGGAAGAGGGTTCCAGATGCCGGGGCTTGCCAGCAGCTTTCCCAACTCATACTTACCTGGCAGGGGAGATACCATGATCCCGAAGGTGGTTCTCCCAGGGTGAGGCTCGGCCATTGCACTCCGGCTGTGCTGACCCCTGCGATTTCCCCAAATGCGGGAAACTCGACTGCATAATTTGTGGTAGTGGGGGACTGCGTTCGCGCTTTCCCCTGATATTCTGCTGTTTCAAGAAAAGACTGACTTGCTTTAGATGGTAAGCTAGCTCCTCCTCCTCGCAAGACAGGGAGCAGGGCCCATGCCCTGTTGTGTCATGTGCGCTATGTATGCTTCTTGCCAGCACCTATGTATGTTACCATGTATTTCTGCTAATGTCATGCTGCTATGTATGTATGTATGTATGTATGTATGTATGTATGTATGTATGTATCCATCCCGCCGCTGCATCGTTGTGTTGGAAGCCTTGTTGATTCCCTGTTGTGTTATTATCCCTCTGCCTTGTACCATGCCACGGCCTATGGTGCTGCTTTGTAAGTAAACATAAACGTAAGAAAAAGACAAATGTTGTTTGTGTGGGCCTTTCTTGCTTGGCGTCCCTCTTTTCTTTTGTTGCAGTTGCAGAAGCTTCTCTCTCTGGTGCGGCCTACCCTGCTCTATCTATGCAAATTTTGCTTGCTGCTTGCAGCTCTGCGGCCGCTGGAGTCTCTCCGCGAGCCCAGGAAGAGGGTTCCAGATGCCGGGGCTTGCCAGCAGCTTTCCCAACTCATACTTACCTGGCAGGGGAGATACCATGATCCCGAAGGTGGTTCTCCCAGGGTGAGGCTCGGCCATTGCACTCCGGCTGTGCTGACCCCTGCGATTTCCCCAAATGCGGGAAACTCGACTGCATAATTTGTGGTAGTGGGGGACTGCGTTCGCGCTTTCCCCTGATATTCTGCTGTTTCAAGAAAAGACTGACTTGCTTTAGATGGTAAGCTAGCTCCTCCTCCTCGCAAGACAGGGAGCAGGGCCCATGCCCTGTTGTGTCATGTGCGCTATGTATGCTTCTTGCCAGCACCTATGTATGTTACCATGTATTTCTGCTAATGTCATGCTGCTATGTATGTATGTATGTATGTATGTATGTATGTATGTATGTATGTATCCATCCCGCCGCTGCATCGTTGTGTTGGAAGCCTTGTTGATTCCCTGTTGTGTTATTATCCCTCTGCCTTGTACCATGCCACGGCCTATGGTGCTGCTTTGTAAGTAAACATAAACGTAAGAAAAAGACAAATGTTGTTTGTGTGGGCCTTTCTTGCTTGGCGTCCCTCTTTTCTTTTGTTGCAGTTGCAGAAGCTTCTCTCTCTGGTGCGGCCTACCCTGCTCTATCTATGCAAATTTTGCTTGCTGCTTGCAGCTCTGCGGCCGCTGGAGTCTCTCCGCGAGCCCAGGAAGAGGGTTCCAGATGCCGGGGCTTGCCAGCAGCTTTCCCAACTCATACTTACCTGGCAGGGGAGATACCATGATCCCGAAGGTGGTTCTCCCAGGGTGAGGCTCGGCCATTGCACTCCGGCTGTGCTGACCCCTGCGATTTCCCCAAATGCGGGAAACTCGACTGCATAATTTGTGGTAGTGGGGGACTGCGTTCGCGCTTTCCCCTGATATTCTGCTGTTTCAAGAAAAGACTGACTTGCTTTAGATGGTAAGCTAGCTCCTCCTCCTCGCAAGACAGGGAGCAGGGCCCATGCCCTGTTGTGTCATGTGCGCTATGTATGCTTCTTGCCAGCACCTATGTATGTTACCATGTATTTCTGCTAATGTCATGCTGCTATGTATGTATGTATGTATGTATGTATGTATGTATGTATGTATCCATCCCGCCGCTGCATCGTTGTGTTGGAAGCCTTGTTGATTCCCTGTTGTGTTATTATCCCTCTGCCTTGTACCATGCCACGGCCTATGGTGCTGCTTTGTAAGTAAACATAAACGTAAGAAAAAGACAAATGTTGTTTGTGTGGGCCTTTCTTGCTTGGCGTCCCTCTTTTCTTTTGTTGCAGTTGCAGAAGCTTCTCTCTCTGGTGCGGCCTACCCTGCTCTATCTATGCAAATTTTGCTTGCTGCTTGCAGCTCTGCGGCCGCTGGAGTCTCTCCGCGAGCCCAGGAAGAGGGTTCCAGATGCCGGGGCTTGCCAGCAGCTTTCCCAACTCATACTTACCTGGCAGGGGAGATACCATGATCCCGAAGGTGGTTCTCCCAGGGTGAGGCTCGGCCATTGCACTCCGGCTGTGCTGACCCCTGCGATTTCCCCAAATGCGGGAAACTCGACTGCATAATTTGTGGTAGTGGGGGACTGCGTTCGCGCTTTCCCCTGATATTCTGCTGTTTCAAGAAAAGACTGACTTGCTTTAGATGGTAAGCTAGCTCCTCCTCCTCGCAAGACAGGGAGCAGGGCCCATGCCCTGTTGTGTCATGTGCGCTATGTATGCTTCTTGCCAGCACCTATGTATGTTACCATGTATTTCTGCTAATGTCATGCTGCTATGTATGTATGTATGTATGTATGTATGTATGTATGTATGTATCCATCCCGCCGCTGCATCGTTGTGTTGGAAGCCTTGTTGATTCCCTGTTGTGTTATTATCCCTCTGCCTTGTACCATGCCACGGCCTATGGTGCTGCTTTGTAAGTAAACATAAACGTAAGAAAAAGACAAATGTTGTTTGTGTGGGCCTTTCTTGCTTGGCGTCCCTCTTTTCTTTTGTTGCAGTTGCAGAAGCTTCTCTCTCTGGTGCGGCCTACCCTGCTCTATCTATGCAAATTTTGCTTGCTGCTTGCAGCTCTGCGGCCGCTGGAGTCTCTCCGCGAGCCCAGGAAGAGGGTTCCAGATGCCGGGGCTTGCCAGCAGCTTTCCCAACTCATACTTACCTGGCAGGGGAGATACCATGATCCCGAAGGTGGTTCTCCCAGGGTGAGGCTCGGCCATTGCACTCCGGCTGTGCTGACCCCTGCGATTTCCCCAAATGCGGGAAACTCGACTGCATAATTTGTGGTAGTGGGGGACTGCGTTCGCGCTTTCCCCTGATATTCTGCTGTTTCAAGAAAAGACTGACTTGCTTTAGATGGTAAGCTAGCTCCTCCTCCTCGCAAGACAGGGAGCAGGGCCCATGCCCTGTTGTGTCATGTGCGCTATGTATGCTTCTTGCCAGCACCTATGTATGTTACCATGTATTTCTGCTAATGTCATGCTGCTATGTATGTATGTATGTATGTATGTATGTATGTATGTATGTATCCATCCCGCCGCTGCATCGTTGTGTTGGAAGCCTTGTTGATTCCCTGTTGTGTTATTATCCCTCTGCCTTGTACCATGCCACGGCCTATGGTGCTGCTTTGTAAGTAAACATAAACGTAAGAAAAAGACAAATGTTGTTTGTGTGGGCCTTTCTTGCTTGGCGTCCCTCTTTTCTTTTGTTGCAGTTGCAGAAGCTTCTCTCTCTGGTGCGGCCTACCCTGCTCTATCTATGCAAATTTTGCTTGCTGCTTGCAGCTCTGCGGCCGCTGGAGTCTCTCCGCGAGCCCAGGAAGAGGGTTCCAGATGCCGGGGCTTGCCAGCAGCTTTCCCAACTCATACTTACCTGGCAGGGGAGATACCATGATCCCGAAGGTGGTTCTCCCAGGGTGAGGCTCGGCCATTGCACTCCGGCTGTGCTGACCCCTGCGATTTCCCCAAATGCGGGAAACTCGACTGCATAATTTGTGGTAGTGGGGGACTGCGTTCGCGCTTTCCCCTGATATTCTGCTGTTTCAAGAAAAGACTGACTTGCTTTAGATGGTAAGCTAGCTCCTCCTCCTCGCAAGACAGGGAGCAGGGCCCATGCCCTGTTGTGTCATGTGCGCTATGTATGCTTCTTGCCAGCACCTATGTATGTTACCATGTATTTCTGCTAATGTCATGCTGCTATGTATGTATGTATGTATGTATGTATGTATGTATGTATGTATCCATCCCGCCGCTGCATCGTTGTGTTGGAAGCCTTGTTGATTCCCTGTTGTGTTATTATCCCTCTGCCTTGTACCATGCCACGGCCTATGGTGCTGCTTTGTAAGTAAACATAAACGTAAGAAAAAGACAAATGTTGTTTGTGTGGGCCTTTCTTGCTTGGCGTCCCTCTTTTCTTTTGTTGCAGTTGCAGAAGCTTCTCTCTCTGGTGCGGCCTACCCTGCTCTATCTATGCAAATTTTGCTTGCTGCTTGCAGCTCTGCGGCCGCTGGAGTCTCTCCGCGAGCCCAGGAAGAGGGTTCCAGATGCCGGGGCTTGCCAGCAGCTTTCCCAACTCATACTTACCTGGCAGGGGAGATACCATGATCCCGAAGGTGGTTCTCCCAGGGTGAGGCTCGGCCATTGCACTCCGGCTGTGCTGACCCCTGCGATTTCCCCAAATGCGGGAAACTCGACTGCATAATTTGTGGTAGTGGGGGACTGCGTTCGCGCTTTCCCCTGATATTCTGCTGTTTCAAGAAAAGACTGACTTGCTTTAGATGGTAAGCTAGCTCCTCCTCCTCGCAAGACAGGGAGCAGGGCCCATGCCCTGTTGTGTCATGTGCGCTATGTATGCTTCTTGCCAGCACCTATGTATGTTACCATGTATTTCTGCTAATGTCATGCTGCTATGTATGTATGTATGTATGTATGTATGTATGTATGTATGTATGTATCCATCCCGCCGCTGCATCGTTGTGTTGGAAGCCTTGTTGATTCCCTGTTGTGTTATTATCCCTCTGCCTTGTACCATGCCACGGCCTATGGTGCTGCTTTGTAAGTAAACATAAACGTAAGAAAAAGACAAATGTTGTTTGTGTGGGCCTTTCTTGCTTGGCGTCCCTCTTTTCTTTTGTTGCAGTTGCAGAAGCTTCTCTCTCTGGTGCGGCCTACCCTGCTCTATCTATGCAAATTTTGCTTGCTGCTTGCAGCTCTGCGGCCGCTGGAGTCTCTCCGCGAGCCCAGGAAGAGGGTTCCAGATGCCGGGGCTTGCCAGCAGCTTTCCCAACTCATACTTACCTGGCAGGGGAGATACCATGATCCCGAAGGTGGTTCTCCCAGGGTGAGGCTCGGCCATTGCACTCCGGCTGTGCTGACCCCTGCGATTTCCCCAAATGCGGGAAACTCGACTGCATAATTTGTGGTAGTGGGGGACTGCGTTCGCGCTTTCCCCTGATATTCTGCTGTTTCAAGAAAAGACTGACTTGCTTTAGATGGTAAGCTAGCTCCTCCTCCTCGCAAGACAGGGAGCAGGGCCCATGCCCTGTTGTGTCATGTGCGCTATGTATGCTTCTTGCCAGCACCTATGTATGTTACCATGTATTTCTGCTAATGTCATGCTGCTATGTATGTATGTATGTATGTATGTATGTATGTATGTATGTATGTATCCATCCCGCCGCTGCATCGTTGTGTTGGAAGCCTTGTTGATTCCCTGTTGTGTTATTATCCCTCTGCCTTGTACCATGCCACGGCCTATGGTGCTGCTTTGTAAGTAAACATAAACGTAAGAAAAAGACAA
>JAQIHN010000359.1:0-24270 GCA_027917425.1 Gastrophryne carolinensis
TAACAGTGGCCCTGGTTTGTCACATGTATGGTTGTCCCCCACATTCAGATGCTTATGGTCCTTTTTCAGGAGTTTTCCATCCCGACAACGAGTCACAGGATCCAGGATCCCGAAAGACACTAGTAGTGCCTCCCTGAAGACTCCCACCCCTCCAGATGTTTTGGCTTCTATACGTTTCTTGCTTAAAAGGGCATTGATTCAGATTTTGTATATCAATTTGCTGTTTATCTGTATGCTTTACGCTTTTTTCGCCCTTTGAAATAGTTTAAATTCATTTAAATTCGAGCCTAGTGTCTTAATGAGTTGGGGGTCAAATTAGAACATTCCATGATCCGTGCCAGGCCTACTGAGGGGAGTGGGCGTGTGGAAAAGAAAAGGGGAGAAAGAGAAAGGGGAGTAGGTAAGGGTGCAGGTATGGGTAAGTGATATAGGATGGGGATGAGGAGGGGGGAGGCCCCGGCCCTCATGCCCCACCGTGCCAGGGGAACATATTAAAGCCGGTACCGGAGGTAACGTCTCCGGTTGCTGCTCGCCGTAGGCTCTATGTTAGACCTCAGGGAGCTGAGGAGGAGGCAGGGCCGGCCGCCGGGGCCTGTAACATGTACCATGGCGTCCAAAGTAGACGAGTCTTTTCTTCGTTGTCTTGGGCCTCAGCTGTCAATTCTTCCATTTCCCTTATCCTATCCACCTCCCGGATCCAGTCCCTCTCTGTTGGGATATATTCGGTCTTCCAGAATCTAGGGATCAGCGTTTTGGCTGCGTTTATTAGATGTCTTAGGATCGATTTTTTATGCCGCCATGCTGCTATTGGTGTGGTGTAGCAGCATAAGGGCTGGGCAGAGGGGGACCTGGGATCCTATGATCTCGGTCATCGTTGTTGTTATCTTCTTCCAGAAGGCTGTAACTTTAGGGCACGACCATAGGATGTGTATTAGCATACCCTCCTCTTTTTTACATCTCCAGCACATAGGTGTGGAGCTCGGAAATATCATAGCCAACCGCTTTGGGGTGTAATACCACCTAGATAGATATTTATAGTTCGTTTCTTGTACTTGAGCTGAGAGCGAAGACTTGTGGGAGAGTAAGAACAATTTCTTCCACTCTTCTTTCGAGAACACCCTATCTAGGTCTTTCTCCCATTCTCTGCAGAAGGGGGGTGTCGTCTCCTGCTCCGCCCCTAAAAGCTGATATATCTGTGATATCACTCTTGTCGGTGAGTCCTTTTGCGTGGCCAAGGACTCAAACTGCTTGAGGTCCCGTCCAAGATAATTTTTTGGGCCCACTTTCTGCAGGAAGTGCTGGAAGAGTAGTAATTGCCAGGGGTCTAGGTGCGGGTTACCCCATCGGCTCTAAAGTTCTTCTATGCTGCACCATTCTCGTCCCTTCAGCAAGTCTCTCCCCCTAACCGTTCCTAGGTCTCTCTAGCTTCCTTTGGCTTGCGGTCTCTGACTAGTGGGTAGGTCTGGGTTCCCAATTACTGGGATCAGAGGTGACGGCCGGGGCGATATCACTTTGCTCCTCCTAACCTCATCCCAGACATTGAGAGTCGGTTTAATCAATAAATTAGATCCGCCCCATCGACTTGAGGTCTCTGTTGCCCTTGGGATCTCTCTCAACTGGGTTTTTGTTCATCTATCCTCTATAGCAACCCACTTCTTCTCTTTCCCATTTCTCCCCCAGTCTATCATCCTTTGTAGATGTGCTGCTTGCCAGTACCTCTTCAGATTTGGGATCGCCAGGCCTCCTCTCGTTCTTGGTCTTTGCAGGAGGCCAAAGCGAATCCTCGGATTCTTGTTGCTCCAAATGAATTTCAGGAATAATGTGTTTAGGTTCTTGAAGTAGCTTGTTGGAATATGGCACAGGAGGGTTTGGAATAAGTACAGGAGTCTCGTAAGGGTTGTCATTTTAATGGCGCTCATCCTTCCCAGCCAGGTAAGCATAAGAGAATCCCATCCCGCCAGGTCTGCCTTAATTTTATTCAGCATGGGAACGAAGTTATGTCTAAAAACATCCTCTAAATCTTTCGGGATTTTTGTGCCCAAATAAGTTAACGTAGGTGATTAGAGATGAGCGAACTTTTGAAAAATTCGATTCGACTGATTCGCCGAATTTTCCGACAAAAATAGTTTCGACCCGAATAAATTCGCGACGAATCGCTATTAAAAACGTCTATTTCTGAGCCTCCTAGAGCCTCAATAGGGTTGTAAACCATTCTGCCTTGCTGTAACACGCACAGGATGCGTGCTGGGTTAGTTAAATAATACTTTGAAGAAATATCACATGCAGATCAGAGGCATCGCTAATAGAATCGCAGAGCGGCACAATTGAATTCAAGAGAGTTGAAGTGGCATCACTATGAGGGGCAGGAGCCCAAACATTGCTTTAAAGAGACACTGGAGTTGGCTTCAGGAGCCCAAAAATTGGATGAATCACACCCTGGAGTTGGCAGCAGCAGCAGCAGCAGGAGCCCAAAAATTGGATGAATCACACCCTGGAGTTGGCAGCAGCAGCAGCAGGAGCCCAAATATTACTTTAAAGAGACACTGGGGTTGGCTTCAGGAGCCCAAAAATTGGATGAATCACACCCTGGAGTTGGCAGCAGCAGCAGCAGGAGCCCAAATATTACTTTAAAGAGACACTGGGGTTGGCTTCAGGAGCCCAAAAATTGGATGAATCACACCCTGGAGTTGGCAGCAGCAGCAGCAGGAGCCCAAATATTACTTTAAAGAGACACCGGAGTTGGCTTCAGTAGCCCAAAAATTGGATGAATCACACCCTGGAGTTGGCAGCAGCAGCAGCAGGAGCCCAAACATTACTTTAAACAGACCCTGGGGTTGGCCTCAGGAGCCCAAAAATTGGATGAATCACACCCTGGAGTTGGCAGCAGCAGCAGCAGGAGCCCAAATATTACTTTAAAGAGACACTGGGGTTGGCTTCAGGAGCCCAAAAATTGGATGAATCACACCCTGGAGTTGGCAGCAGCAGCAGCAGGAGCCCAAATATTACTTTAAAGAGACACTGGGGTTGGCTTCAGGAGCCCAAAAATTGGATGAATCACACCCTGGAGTTGGCAGCAGCAGCAGCAGGAGCCCAAATATTACTTTAAAGAGACACTGGAGTTGGCTTCAGTAGCCCAAAAATTGGATGAATCACACCCTGGAGTTGGCAGCAGCAGCAGCAGGAGCCCAAACATTACTTTAAACAGACCCTGGGGTTGGCCTCAGGAGCCCAAAAATTGGATGAATCACACCCTGGAGTTGGCAGCAGCAGGAGCCCAAATATTACTTTAAAGAGACACTGGGGTTGGCTTCAGGAGCCCAAAAATTGGATGAATCACACCCTGGAGTTGGCAGCAGCAGCAGCAGGAGCCCAAATATTACTTTAAAGAGACACTGGGGTTGGCTTCAGGAGCCCAAAAATTGGATGAATCACACCCTGGAGTTGGCAGCAGCAGCAGCAGGAGCCCAAATATTACTTTAAAGAGACACTGGAGTTGGCTTCAGTAGCCCAAAAATTGGATGAATCACACCCTGGAGTTGGCAGCAGCAGCAGCAGGAGCCCAAACATTACTTTAAACAGACCCTGGGGTTGGCCTCAGGAGCCCAAAAATTGGATGAATCACACCCTGGAGTTGGCAGCAGCAGCAGCAGCAGGAGCCCAAACATTACTTTAAACAGACCCTGGGGTTGGCCTCAGGAGCCCAAAAATTGGATGAATCACACCCTGTGGAGAGTCATGTGGAGAAAAAGTAGCTTAGTTAGTAATATCTACATAAAATTATGAATAAACAAATGCAAAAGTTTGCCAAAGTGAAGTTTTGTTTGAGGGTGTGTTTCCACCTTTTAATTAAATCAGAAACAAGAAGGTATCATTGCCTCTGACTAATTAGCCCTCAAAAATTCTTGGAATTTTTAATCTGGAATCATGTCTGATCCGTCTTATCCGAAGAATATTAATAAAAAGTAAGAGTAACGTAAAGGATTTTTTATCAATACTTACTTGTGGTCCGATGCGGAGGAATGTCTGTAACTGGAGAGCAGCGCCTTAAATCTGTTTTGCACGATCCATCTTTCTTGGTCTGGCCCCGTCATCAATCTACTGGAATACATCAGGCATTGTTGGGAGGAAAGCTTGGCTGATCCATGCGCCATTCATTTCCACGCAGGGCAGTCTCTGGAAAAAAAAAGTCTGTATAAACCAGGGTCTTTTTCATATAAAAACAAATGGTTATTCTTGCTTTTCAACCATATGTTCCACAGCTTTACCAGTCATTGTGTCAGCCAATGAAGCAACTTTGTCTCGAAGTGCTGCAAAAGCAGTCCACTGCATCACAAGTGGCATCTGACACCCCCAGTCAACTGTCTGTCTGTTATGCTTTGGGTTCAGCTCCACTATCCATTGATCTGATATCCAAGATCTGATAATCATAAAATTCAGCAGCTACTGCCCAGCCAAGAAGTGGAGGAGACACTCGCCTCTTCTTCCACTATCCGGCAATTAGTGATGAGGAGAGTGTCGTGGGAGGAGGTGTTGCAAGCCGAGGTAGTGGAAGAGGGTCCCTGGAGTCTGCGGCGGTGGCGGCGGCAGCAGCAGCGAATTATTGCGGACTGTTGGTAGGAAAAATCAGCTACTCAGCGATGTGGCAGTGTTCCATGCAGCATCCTGTGGAGAAAAAGTAGGTTAGTTAGTGTATATACATAAAATTATGAATAGACAAATGCAATAGTATTGCGAAAGTGAAGTTTTGTTTGAGGGTGTGTTTCCACCTTGCAATTAAATCAGAAACAACTAGCTATCATTTGCCTCTGAATAATTAGCCCTCAAAAATTCTTGGAATTTTTAATCTTGATGTCTGAGGGATTTCTCCTCTCAGACAGCGTCACCATAAGTCCAGCCTGCTGCATTACCCAGTGGTGGACCTTTCAGAGAACTGATGGCTTGTGCCGAGCCGAGGTGGAGAGTCACATGGCATGGTTGTTGAACAGAAGGTGGGCCAGTCCTTTAGCCTGTCAGTGTGTACCAAAGTGCACAGTGTTGTCTACGCCTGGAGCTGTAACTATAGACTCATGGTGGACAATATATATCCTTTTAGGCCCCCTTGGTGATTGTGGTTTCACGCTGTTCTTCACATGGTTTTCCTTGACCATCAGAGTCACACATGGGAGGAACTACTAAAAATGAGAACTCAATCCATGAAAGCATTGCTTAATCCACGAAAACTGCAAATTTGGACCCATGGTGACTGACACTTGGAAGAACATCTTGTTTGCGCTGCGACAAGGAAGCCAGAGTCATGCGTCCTGACATGGCACACGTGTTCAGTCTAGTTTTGAAGTCTTGCCCCCATCTGAAAGACATCCGAACAACAGGAAAGAAAGTTAGCATGCACTTCTGGCACTCCTACACCACCAAGCACAACCTTATTGAGCCTCAGCGTCACAACGGTGTACCCCACCATAGTCTGATTTGCGATGTTTCCACCCGTTGGAATTCCACCCTCCATATGCAGGATCCACTATAGCAGTGGTCCCCAACCCTGTCCTCAAGGCCCACCAACAGGCCAGGCTTTGCAGATCTCCACAAAGATGCTCAGGTGGAGTAATTAGTGCAGCTGCAGAGCAATAGAGCTGGCTATTTGGAGATCCAAAAAACATGACATGTTGGTGGGCCTTGAGGACAGGGTTGAGGACCACTGCACTATAGGAACAGAGAAAAGCCATCACGGATTTCTGGATGATCCAAACGGATAGGGGGACACCCCTGTGTAAATTCAATGTAAACCATTGGCAGCTCATACGTGACACCGACCGTTTGCTCAGGCCCTTTGAGGAAGCTACATTATTAGTCAGTTGCCAGGACTATGAGATGAACGATGAGATTCCACTGCTTCATGTACTACAACACATGTTGGAAAGCATGGCTGGTCAGGGCACTGGAGACATGGCACATACATTTCACAGCCACATGAAGCCTGTGGGGGCTGAAGTGGAGGAGGAGGAGGGGGTGGGGCACAGCAAACCACAGTTTAGGTTTCACAAAATGACCATTTTATCTAGTCATCTGACAGGAGAGGAGGAGCAGGAGCAGCCACAGGAGCTAGAGGGTTGTGAGTAAGGCGAGACAGAGGACCCAGACACACCATGGCAGTTTACAGTGGAGATGGAGACAGGTAGTCCCTCCGAGTCACTTGCACAAATGGCACGATGCATGCTCACATGCATGCGTACTAGTGAGCGCAGAATTGTCTCCATTTGTCAGCGGGAAGACTTCTGGCTCTCCAACTTATTGGACCCTCGCTTCCGGCACAAAATGGGGGCATTTTTTACGCCCACTGAGAGGGAGGACAAACTGACCTACTACAGAGACATCCCACGTAGTCAGTTGGGCGATGTCTATCTGCGCCATGGCCCATACTCCCGCAGGTCTGACTCGGGGGGAAGTCTGCGATCACCTTCCACTGCCATGGCTGCTGGGGGGGTGGAAGGAGCAGCAGCAGCAGCTCCATCAGCAGCAGCCTCAGTCTTCAGTCGCTAGTGAGTAGCTTTCTACACCCGCATAGTGAGTCTACTCATGAGCAGCAGGAAGACCTGGAGCTGGACCTCAAACAGCAGGTCATGTCATACCTTGACATGACCATGCCAACACACCTTCAAGATCCACTGGATTTGCTGGGAAGCCAAACTTGACTTGTGCCCGCAACTAGCAGAGTTTGCCCTGGAAAAGCTGTACTGGCCGGACAGTAGTTGATTTAGATGGCAACTGGGCTGCTCTATATAACGAAGCAAAATGGCAAATTTACCTCACTATATAAGCTATTGCCCCTCAGATTTACACAGGGGCTGCTCTATATTATGCTGCAAAATGGCAAATTAACCTCACAATATAAGCTATTGCAGCTCTATATAAATAAAAATAAATAAAAAAAAAAAGGGCCTGTAGAAGCTTATTTAGTATAACAGATAGGGTGACATGTGCTGGTTTGGGATGCCCATATGGGCTAGTGTTTTGGCAGCAGTACAAAAACCAATGCAAAATGCAATAGCTTAATAAAGCTGATGCTGATCAACGCTTATTTAGTATAACAGATGGGGTGCAACATGCAGGTTTGGGATGCCCTGCGGCCTGGTGTATTTAAAGCAGACCAAAACCAATTCAAAATGCAATAACTTAATAAAGCTGAGGCTGTAGATGCTTATTTAGTATAAACAGGTAGGGTGCAAGGTGCAGCTTTGGGGTGCCCTGCGGCTTGGTTAAATGAAAGCAGTCAAAAAGGAAGTGCAAACTGAAGTAGCTTAATGAAGCTGATGCTGATCAACGCTTATGTTGTATACCAGATAGGGTGCAAGGTGCAGCTTTGGGGTGCCCTGCAGCCTGGTTTATTAAAATCAGTCAAAAACAAGTGCAAACTGAAGTAGCCTGATCAACGCTTATGTTGTATAACAGATAGGTTTAAAATAGCATGTGCCTTGGGATGCCCGTGTGGCCTGTTATATTTCAAGCTGAACAAAAAGTAACAATAATCCAAGTATGAGACATCATTTTGACCTTCTTCACAGCGCCATACTTTGAAAAAAAAAAATTAATTTCATGCCGATCAATCCAAAGGTCAATGCCCCTAACAAAAATAGTGTTCGGCATAAGTTTTCCTTCTGGAAGGACGTAACCTTTAGTTTACATGGTTGGGGTAGGTTATCTTACAAATTGGGATACCCCAGGCAGCAGTGTCATTGAAAGAGACAGATTGTAATGCAGGCCATACGCAAGCAGAGAAACTCAGGCTGCAACAGGCCTATTTAGTTTACATGGTTGGGGTAGGTTATCTTACAAATTGGGATACCCCACTGTATATGAAACCGAATATAAATGCACACCCAAAAGTGGACACTCAGCCTCCAAGAGGCCTGCTTAGTTTAAATAAGAGAGCTGCTTAGTATGGTAGGTAGGTTATGTTATGTTACAGAATGGGATGCCCCAAGCAGACTTGAGATCAGTATATATGCACACAGCAGCAGTGTGTTAGCAGGCTCATACAGGCCAAATTTCTTTAAATAAATGTGCAGCTTACAGTAAATGCAGAGGCTAATGGTATGTTACAGAATGGGATGCCCCAAGCAGACTTGAGATCAGTATATATGCACACAGCAGCAGTGTGTTAGCAGGCTCATACAGGCCAAATTTCTTTAAATAAATGTGCAGCTTACAGTAAATGCAGAGGCTAATGGTATGTTACAGAATGGGATGCCCCAAAGCTGACTTGAGATCAGTATATATGCACACAGCAGCAGTGTGTTAGCAGGCTCATACAGGCCAAATTTCTTTAAATAAATGTGCAGCTTACAGTAAATGCAGAGGCTAATGGTATGTTACAGAATGGGATGCCCCAAAGCTGACTTGAGATCAGTATATATGCACACAGCAGCAGTGTGTTAGCAGGCTCATACAGGCCAAATTTCTTTAAATAAATGTGCAGCTTACAGTAAATGCAGAGGCTAATGGTATGTTACAGAATGGAATGCCCCAAAGCTGACTTGAGATCAGTATATATGCACACAGCAGCAGTGTGTTAGCAGGCTCATACAGGCCAAATTTCTTTAAATAAATGTGCAGCTTACAGTAAATGCAGAGGCTAATGGTATGTTACAGAATGGGATGCCCCAAAGCTGACTTGAGATCAGTATATATGCACACAGCAGCAGTGTGTTAGCAGGCTCATACAGGCCAAATTTCTTTAAATAACTGTGCAGCTTACAGTTAATGCAGAGGCTAATGGTATGTTACAGAATGGGATGCCCCAAAGCTGACTTGAGATCAGTATATATGCACACAGCAGCAGTGTGTTAGCAGGCTCATACAGGCCAAATTTCTTTAAATAACTGTGCAGCTTACAGTTAATGCAGAGGCTAATGGTATGTTACAGAATGGGATGCCCCAAAGCTGACTTGAGATCAGTATATATGCACACAGCAGCAGTGTGTTAGCAGGCTCATACAGGCCAAATTTCTTTAAATAACTGTGCAGCTTACAGTTAATGCAGAGGCTAATGGTATGTTACAGAATGGGATGCCCCAAGCAGACTTGAGATCAGTATATATGCACACAGCAGCAGTGTGTTAGCAGGCTCATACAGGCCAAATTTCTTTAAATAAATGTGCAGCTTACAGTAAATGCAGAGGCTAATGGTATGTTACAGAATGGGATGCCCCAAAGCTGACTTGAGATCAGTATATATGCACACAGCAGCAGTGTGTTAGCAGGCTCATACAGGCCAAATTTCTTTAAATAAATGTGCAGCTTACAGTAAATGCAGAGGCTAATGGTATGTTACAGAATGGGATGCCCCAAAGCTGACTTGAGATCAGTATATATGCACACAGCAGCAGTGTGTTAGCAGGCTCATACAGGCCAAATTTCTTTAAATAACTGTGCAGCTTACAGTTAATGCAGAGGCTAATGGTATGTTACAGAATGGGATGCCCCAAGCAGACTTGAGATCAGTATATATGCACACAGCAGCAGTGTGTTAGCAGGCTCATACAGGCCAAATTTCTTTAAATAACTGTGCAGCTTACAGTTAATGCAGAGGCTAATGGTATGTTACAGAATGGGATGCCCCAAGCAGACTTGAGATCAGTATATATGCACACAGCAGCAGTGTGTTAGCAGGCTCATACAGGCCAAATTTCTTTAAATAACTGTGCAGCTTACAGTTAATGCAGAGGCTAATGGTATGTTACAGAATGGGATGCCCCAAGCAGACTTGAGATCAGTATATATGCACACAGCAGCAGTGTGTTAGCAGGCTCATACAGGCCAAATTTCTTTAAATAAATGTGCAGCTTACAGTAAATGCAGAGGCTAATGGTATGTTACAGAATGGGATGCCCCAAGCAGACTTGAGATCAGTATATATGCACACAGCAGCAGTGTGTTAGCAGGCTCATACAGGCCAAATTTCTTTAAATAAATGTGCAGCTTACAGTAAATGCAGAGGCTAATGGTATGTTACAGAATGGGATGCCCCAAAGCTGACTTGAGATCAGTATATATGCACACAGCAGCAGTGTGTTAGCAGGCTCATACAGGCCAAATTTCTTTAAATAACTGTGCAGCTTACAGTAAATGCAGAGGCTAATGGTATGTTACAGAATGGGATGTCCCAAAAACCAGAGAGCACCTGGCAGGCAGCAGTAAGACTATGCACAGCAAAAGTGTCTTTATCATGCCTAATTTCAATTAGAATAGGTGCAAATGGTTAGGTTCTTAAATAGAGGCTGGTGTAGTCACAGAATGGGATGCCCTAAAAACCAGCAGTAAGTACACCTGGCAGGGACAAGTAGTGCTATGCCCAGCAAAAGTGTCTTTATCAGGCTAATTTCAAATATGATAAGAGCAAATGCTTATATGGTCTTAAACAGAGGCTGCTGTAGTCACAGAATGGGATGCCCTGGGCAGGAATGGACCTGGCAGGGTCCAGTAGTGCTTTGCCCAGCAAAAGTGTCTTTATCAGGCTAATTTCAAATATGATAAGAGCAAATGCTTATATGGTCTTAAACAGAGGCTGCTGTAGTCACAGAATGGGATGCCCCAACAGGAATCGACCTGGCAGGGTCCAGTAGTGCTTTGCCCAGCAAAAGTGTCTTTATCAGGCTAATTTCAAATATGATAAGAGCAAATGCTTATATGGTCTTAAACAGAGGCTGCTGTAGTCACAGAATGGGATGCCCTGGGCAGGAATGGACCTGGCAGGGTCCAGTAGTGCTTTGCCCAGCAAAAGTGTCTTTATCAGGCCTAATTTCAAATATGATAAGAGCAAATGCTTATATGGTCTTAAACAGAGGCTGCTTTAGTCACAGAATGGGATGCCCTGGGCAGGAATGGACCTGGCAGGGTCCAGTAGTGCTTTGCCCAGCAAAAGTGTCTTTATCAGGCTAATTTCAAATATGATAAGAGCAAATGCTTATATGGTCTTAAACAGAGGCTGCTGTAGTCACAGAATGGGATGCCCTGGGCAGGAATGGACCTGGCAGGGTCCAGTAGTGCTTTGCCCAGAAAAAGTGTCTTTATCAGGCTAATTTCAAATATGATAAGAGCAAATGCTTATATGGTCTTAAACAGAGGCTGCTTTAGTCACAGAATGGGATGCCCTGGGCAGGAATGGACCTGGCAGGGTCCAGTAGTGCTTTGCCCAGCAAAAGTGTCTTTATCAGGCTAATTTCAAATATGATAAGAGCAAATGCTTATATGGTCTTAAACAGAGGCTGCTTTAGTCACAGAATGGGATGCCCTGGGCAGGAATGGACCTGGCAGGGTCCAGTAGTGCTTTGCCCAGCAAAAGTGTCTTTATCAGGCTAATTTCAAATATGATAAGAGCAAATGCTTATATGGTCTTAAACAGAGGCTGCTGTAGTCACAGAATGGGATGCCCCAACAGGAATCGACCTGGCAGGGTCCAGTAGTGCTTTGCCCAGCAAAAGTGTCTTTATCAGGCTAATTTCAAATATGATAAGAGCAAATGCTTATATGGTCTTAAACAGAGGCTGCTGTAGTCACAGAATGGGATGCCCCAACAGGAATCGACCTGGCAGGGTCCAGTAGTGCTTTGCCCAGCAAAAGTGTCTTTATCAGGCTAATTTCAAATATAAGAGCAAATGCTTATATGGTCTTAAACAGAGGCTGCTTTAGTCACAGAATGGGATGCCCTGGGCAGGAATGGACCTGGCAGGGTCCAGTAGTGCTTTGCCCAGCAAAAGTGTCTTTATCAGGCTAATTTCAAATATGATAAGAGCAAATGCTTATATGGTCTTAAACAGAGGCTGCTTTAGTCACAGAATGGGATGCCCTGGGCAGGAATGGACCTGGCAGGGTCCAGTAGTGCTTTGCCCAGCAAAAGTGTCTTTATCAGGCTAATTTCAAATATGATAAGAGCAAATGCTTATATGGTCTTAAACAGAGGCTGCTTTAGTCACAGAATGGGATGCCCTGGGCAGGAATGGACCTGGCAGGGTCCAGTAGTGCTTTGCCCAGCAAAAGTGTCTTTATCAGGCTAATTTCAAATATGATAAGAGCAAATGCTTATATGGTCTTAAACAGAGGCTGCTTTAGTCACAGAATGGGATGCCCCAACAGGAATCGACCTGGCAGGGTCCAGTAGTGCTTTGCCCAGCAAAAGTGTCTTTATCAGGCTAATTTCAAATATGATAAGAGCAAATGCTTATATGGTCTTAAACAGAGGCTGCTTTAGTCACAGAATGGGATGCCCTGGGCAGGAATGGACCTGGCAGGGTCCAGTAGTGCTTTGCCCAGCAAAAGTGTCTTTATCAGGCTAATTTCAAATATGATAAGAGCAAATGCTTATATGGTCTTAAACAGAGGCTGCTTTAGTCACAGAATGGGATGCCCTGGGCAGGAATGGACCTGGCAGGGTCCAGTAGTGCTTTGCCCAGCAAAAGTGTCTTTATCAGGCTAATTTCAAATATGATAAGAGCAAATGCTTATATGGTCTTAAACAGAGGCTGCTTTAGTCACAGAATGGGATGCCCTGGGCAGGAATGGATCTGGCAGGGTCCAGTAGTGCTTTGCCCAGCAAAAGTGTCTTTATCAGGCTAATTTCAAATATGATAAGAGCAAATGCTTATATGGTCTTAAACAGAGGCTGCTGTAGTCACAGAATGGGATGCCCTGGGCAGGAATGGACCTGGCAGGGTCCAGTAGTGCTTTGCCCAGCAAAAGTGTCTTTATCAGGCTAATTTCAAATATGATAAGAGCAAATGCTTATATGGTCTTAAACAGAGGCTGCTGTAGTCACAGAATGGGATGCCCCAACAGGAATCGACCTGGCAGGGTCCAGTAGTGCTTTGCCCAGCAAAAGTGTCTTTATCAGGCTAATTTCAAATATGATAAGAGCAAATGCTTATATGGTCTTAAACAGAGGCTGCTGTAGTCACAGAATGGGATGCCCCAACAGGAATCGACCTGGCAGGGTCCAGTAGTGCTTTGCCCAGCAAAAGTGTCTTTATCAGGCTAATTTCAAATATAAGAGCAAATGCTTATATGGTCTTAAACAGAGGCTGCTTTAGTCACAGAATGGGATGCCCTGGGCAGGAATGGACCTGGCAGGGTCCAGTAGTGCTTTGCCCAGCAAAAGTGTCTTTATCAGGCTAATTTCAAATATGATAAGAGCAAATGCTTATATGGTCTTAAACAGAGGCTGCTTTAGTCACAGAATGGGATGCCCTGGGCAGGAATGGACCTGGCAGGGTCCAGTAGTGCTTTGCCCAGCAAAAGTGTCTTTATCAGGCTAATTTCAAATATGATAAGAGCAAATGCTTATATGGTCTTAAACAGAGGCTGCTTTAGTCACAGAATGGGATGCCCTGGGCAGGAATGGACCTGGCAGGGTCCAGTAGTGCTTTGCCCAGCAAAAGTGTCTTTATCAGGCTAATTTCAAATATGATAAGAGCAAATGCTTATATGGTCTTAAACAGAGGCTGCTTTAGTCACAGAATGGGATGCCCTGGGCAGGAATGGACCTGGCAGGGTCCAGTAGTGCTTTGCCCAGCAAAAGTGTCTTTATCAGGCTAATTTCAAATATGATAAGAGCAAATGCTTATATGGTCTTAAACAGAGGCTGCTGTAGTCACAGAATGGGATGCCCTGGGCAGGAATGGACCTGGCAGGGTCCAGTAGTGCTTTGCCCAGCAAAAGTGTCTTTATCAGGCTAATTTCAAATATGATAAGAGCAAATGCTTATATGGTCTTAAACAGAGGCTGCTGTAGTCACAGAATGGGATGCCCTGGGCAGGAATGGACCTGGCAGGGTCCAGTAGTGCTTTGCCCAGCAAAAGTGTCTTTATCAGGCTAATTTCAAATATGATAAGAGCAAATGCTTATATGGTCTTAAACAGAGGCTGCTTTAGTCACAGAATGGGATGCCTCACAGCAGACTTAAGATCAGTTCAGTATATATGCACAGTTAGTTACTATAAGCAGCCTGAAAACTCTAACAAAGCCTGTCAGCCAGCTAGTAACACTCAGGCTGGATGAAAAAAAAAAAAAATCTCCTTGTGACAGCCTCCGTTTTTCCTACCTTTCCCTGGCTTTCTGTCTGTCTCCTGTCTGTCTCCTGCCTGTCTCCTGCCTGTCTCCAGCCTGTCCCTGTCTGTCCCTGCCTGTCTAACTGCCTCAGCTACACAGCGTTCTGTCTGTCACGAATGCAATAGAGAAATGAGGAAAAGCAAGATGGCCGCCGTTAAATACCGCTGTGTGACGTCACCGGGCTTGCTGGCTGCTGATAGGCTGCATGTGACTGCCCCAGCTTGCACTGGCGCGGGATAGATGTCCAGACATGTCCCGTCCGCCATCTTAGAATGCCTGTAAATGTGAATGAATGGATGTTAAAGGAAAACTTCGAGTGATCGAATCGCGGGGAAATTCGGATTCGATCCGAATCGAATTTTTCCTGAAATTCGGATCGAATCCGGGTTCGTCCGGATCGATTCGCTCATCCCTATAGGTGATGACCATTTGAAAGGAAAAGGGGACTTGACGGGGGATACTACTGTATCTGGAAGTCCAACATTGAGCGCTTCAGACTTTGAAATTGATCTTAAAGTCTGAGATTTTCCCAAATATATCAAATTCCTTCATGAGGTTTGGAAGTCCCACCACAGGGTTAGAGATGAAGAACAGGAGATCATCCGCGTACGCGGCGATCTTATGCTCTGTTTCTCGGTCTTGGATTCCTTTTAGGTCTGCGTTTTTCCTTATGTGTCTTAGGAAAGGTTAAACTGCCAGGGTAAAGATGAGAGGGGATAACGGGCACCCTTGTCTGGTCCCGTTTGAGATCTGAAAGGGTTGGGAGAGGTGGCCGTTTACTTTTACTCTGGCCTGTGCTTCAGAGTATATTCCTAGGATGAACTTTAGTGCTCTCCCCTGGAGTCCTATGTGTTTCTACACTAATACTTCAAACTCATATCCCCAGTTTACTCAGTCGAACGCTTTCTCAGCATCCGTGTATAATAGCATAATCGGGGAGTTGTCCATTCGGGATCGATGTAGAAGATTTAGGGTCCTAATCGTATTATCCCTGACTTCCCTGCCAGGAATGAATCCGCATTGATCTTTCTCAATTAATTCCGGTAAGTAGACAGACATTCGGGCAGCTAGTATTTTGGTGAACAACTTAAGATCTACATTTAGTAGCGAAATGGGGCAATAGCTTTTACAGCTTAGTGGGTCTTTCCCTGCTTTGTGGATGACTGTAATGTGCGCCTCTAGCGCCTCTTTTTCGGGAATGCCACTCCAGTGTTGTCTTTCCTGGTGACGTTAAGAGCTCTGAGAAAGTGTTTACTTAAGGCACCTTCAAATTTCTTGTAGTAGGCGATGGTTAGCCCATCGGGTCCAGGGGATTTACCATTCAGTGAGGTCTTTATGGCTTGATGTAACTCGGCTCCTGAGATTGGTTCACCTAGCCTTGCTTTTGCTTCATCATTTAGTTTCAGCATGCCCGTGGTTACAATGTATTTCTGTATTTTTTAGATAAATCCCTTAGGGCAGTGGTCCCCAACCCTGTCCTCAAGGCCCACCAAGATGCACAGGTGGAGTAATTAGTGCAGCTGCAGAGCAATAGAGCTGGCTATTTGGAGATCCAAAAAACATGACATGTTGGTGGGCCTTGAGGACAGGGTTGAGGACCACTGCCTTAGGGGATACCCCTCTTCCTGTGGGCGCAAGTTGTATAGTTTGCGGTAGTATTCCTTGAACACTCTAGCGATATCTGCTGTTTTGTGCCATTTCTGCTGTTTCCCATCCAGTATTGCTTCGATAAAATTGATGGATTGTTGCTTCCTCAACGCTCTGGCTAGGAGGGCACCGCTCTTGTTTCCCCACTCATAGTGATATCGCTTACATCTCTTTTTTAATAGCATGGAGCTTAGCTGCTCCCTGCATGTTGTCAAATCTTTTAGGGCCTCCTGTGCCTGAGTTTCTTTATGTTTCTTTTCTAGTTCTTGAATTTGTGAGAGTAGACGGTCTCTTTGCGCAGTGTGTGCTTTTTTCAGTCTGGTCGCATGTTGGATAAGTGTCCCTCTCACTACCGCTTTGTGCGCCTGCCAGATTTTCATTGGCGTCACTTCATCTGTACAGTTCAGTTCAAAATAGTCTTTTAGGGCCGCTTGTGTAGCCTCTACCGTTACTGGGTCCTTCAGTAGATTCTCATTTAGCCGCCATGTCCATGCCTTTTTTCCCTCCTCTCTGGTGGTCATCGAAATCCATACCGGGTTGTGGTCCGACAGGGATGCCATATCTATGGCAGTTTCAACTACTATAGGTAATAGGCTGTGTGAAAGCAGCACGTAATCTAACCTTGCATATGTCAGATGCACCGACGAAAAGTGAGAGTAGTCTCTTTACTTTTTGGATTGTGAATCCTCCACGGGTCGCACAACTGCAGTTTATGCAGGGCTTGTTTAATCTTCCGTAGTCTGCCGTAGGGGATGGAGGACTTACCGGTGGATGAATCGATAAGTGGGTCAAGAGTGTTGTTTAAGTCTCCTCCCAGAAGGATTTTCCCCTCCTGAAAATCTGCCAATTTGGTGAGGAAATGCAGGATAAAGTCCACCTGCCCGCTGTTTGGGGCGTAGATGGATGCTATTGTGTACATTTCTCCGGATAGCATACTTTTCACCATTATATATCCGCAGACGCAGAAGGCAGCGGTCTCCATCATCTGAAATGGGACACCTCTGGCTATTAGTATCGCTACTCCTTTAGTTTTGGAGTCTGGCGAGGAGCTCAGATACCACTGAGGAATGTATTTAGGAGACATCTTAGGACAGGCGTTTCCTTTGAAGTGTGTTTCTTGCAAAAAAACTATCTTGGCTTTCAATCTCCTCAGCTCTGATATCATGGCCGACTTTTTTTCAGGTACATTGAGGCCTCTACAGTTCAGAGATACTACTCTCATGGCTGTCCCCGGTGGACCACGGCTCCGCCCCGCCTCCATCCTGACCAACCCCGGGTTCAGGCAGCACCGTCTCCCAGAGTAATAGATATATAATTAGCTGTTACCCACTACGCGCGGGCAGGTAGGGCATAGAGCAGAGGCCTCTAGTAGTGTAAAGTAAGAGGTAAGAGGTGGATGGATGGGTAGGGGTGGGGGTATCAAATTATTACTAACTATCAAAAAATATTAACTTTTTAGAAGGAAGTAAGAAAGGAAGAAAAAAGAAAAAATTCCGGAAAGAACCCCCCAAAAAATGAGATTGGGTCAGTAAAGGTTAAGTTATCGTCTATCCTAATATAGGGTAGTCTAGTCCTGTGTCCTTTAGGGGGGGGGGTCTCCGGCAGCCCTCCCCGAAGAAGCACCAGGATCACAGGGGGAAATGGATGTCAAGCGAATAGGAGCCAGAACCAGCAGAGAAATTACAGGTATAACTCTCGATTTATATTTATCTAGCTCAGCAACCCTCTTCCCTCCCCTATAACACACCAACAGTTGAGCAGCAACTTTATGTAAATTAAAAATTTGAAAAAACGTATGTCACAAAACATTGTCAAAAAGTAATCGAATCTCCCGTTTCCTCTTCTCGGGTCTATCTCCCTCAACGGGCCCCAGTCCCTCCCGCTCATTCTACATCAGGAGTCCTCCCTCTCCCTCTCCTCTGTTCCATATCCCCTATGTGGGGGATCGAGGCTGTATCATCTCGGGTGTGGGGGGCTCCAGGTGGTGCTCCGGAGTCCTCCCCCACCCCCCAAGGAGCCCCCTACTATGGTGTGTAGCTCCATCAATGTATCAGGGAGGGAGGCCCCTCGGGGCGAGGTCCCCCCAACCGTCCCAGCGGGACCACCACTACTACGCGCGTTCATGTTCTACTCAGGGGAGCACCTCAGGTCGAGGACATCCCACCCAGGTGAGCGGTCCCCTTGCCCCGGAGAAAACCCCCCGAGTTGCAGGAGCGTCCCCCTCTATTAAATCCACTTCTCCGTAGGCCTCTATCGTGCTCCGATCCATAGAAGTGGATTCTACCCGGTGAGGGGCCTCATTCATTAACTGTTCCATCCCGTCCCGACCACTCCACTCCCGGCAGTGTACCCCTAGTCGGGGTCTCCCCCAGATCAGGGGGGTTTATGTGTCGGAAGGAGACGCGGGCAGCGTAATGGCCCCCAAATCGGTCCGGTGGCCCCCTCCGGGAGGGTGCAGGCCGGCCGAATACCAGGCCGCAGTGTCACATCCGCTCCATGCCGCCGCACCTCCATCCGAAACTGGGCACCCAGGCCTAATATATACAAGGTGAGTCAGATCCCCAGGGTCAATGGTAACCTCCTAGCCTCTACAACTAACCCCTACAACAAAAGGAGAGAGCAAGCGAAACATAAACAGAACATTGTCTGACTGTAATTTGAACTATGTTGTGAATACCCATGCGTGGAAGGCCCCGCCACCCACTAATCTTTCATCCAAGGGGAGGGTCAAACCCAGGCCAAGAGCCACCCTCCCTATTAATGAAAGCCCACTGAATTTGTCCGGGTACTTGTCCAGCACCGGGGTATCCAAGACCAGGAGGGGGAGGGGATGAGTGGGTTCGAAACCCTCGGGACCACAAGAACGCCTCCCCTCAGGGTCGGGTCATAGTATATCTTGGCCGCGTTCCATGCCGCTCTCATTATCGATTCCTTTATATGGTAGAAATGCACTCTGCAAATGACATCTCTCGGTCTATCCGGGTTACCGTTAGAGGGGCCCAGGGCACAATGAATCTGGTCAAGCTCAATGCATTCGGAGGACGATCTAGTAATCTATTAAATAAGCCGCAAGCTGTTGACTTCAGTGCCGGAGCTCACCGACTCCAGGATGCCCCTCGGTCGTATGTTGTTTCGGCGATTTCTGTTCTCCAAGTCGTCTTGTTTTACTTGGAAGTTAGA
Organism: Gastrophryne carolinensis; assembly: GCA_027917425.1. Lineage (NCBI taxonomy): Eukaryota > Metazoa > Chordata > Amphibia > Anura > Microhylidae > Gastrophryne > Gastrophryne carolinensis. The sequence continues at coordinate 18,922 of JAQIHN010000359.1, forward strand.
GAGTTCTCTGCGTGTGACTTCTCGCTTGCGTTCTAGCGCCTCCACCCTGGCCTGGATATTCGTCTGCATAACCGTATTGGTTTCCACTCTGCTAGATAAGTCCGCCATAGAGTTTTGCATAGACGTTATTTCTCTATGGAAAGTTCCTTCCATTCTAGAGATGTAAGACTCAAAGTCGGCTCTGGATGGTAACGCTTTAAGAGCATTTGTGATGTTGTACCTCACTGATTCTGCAATGGCTGAGATTAATGCGCTGGGCAGAGGTGGGTCAGGGGGTTCTGGTTCTGAATATTCGATATACTGCTCTCTCAGCTCAGAATATATTAGCTCCCCAGGACAGTGTAGGGTCATGTTTCCAGATTCAGGTGGAGATTTGGGGTTCTGTCCCCACTCACTAATCACCACATCTGAGGTTTTGCTTGTGGTAGGCCTGGGGGGTGGCATGCACTCCTCATCTATCTCTGGTCGGCTGATTTGAGCACGTGGGACAGGGTGATGCTCTCCTGGGCAGACTGGCTCCCAGGTACTGGATTTGTCAATGCCTGTGCCCCCTGGGGTCCCTGTTCCTGTCATTCCTCTGTGCATTTTCTGATGGACGAGTGCTGCTCGATTCCCCCCCCCCGCCCCCCCGCTGCTCACCTCTCTGCTGCTCGGCATCAGCAGCGCCTGGCTTGCCTGCCGAGTCCGCCTCTGCTGCGGGCGCTTCTCCCCCTCGCTCTGGGGAGGCCGGCACCATCTTGCCTACGCACACCTTGCTCCTCACTTCCGGCGGCGGTGACGCTCTCCCCGCCTCCGGGGACCGGGGGGATGTCCGGCCGGTGTCCTCTTCGCTCCAGCATCCCTGGAGAGGTGAGTCAGACGTCGTGGAGGGAGAGCGGGGCCATCTTTCCTCCGGCTGCAGCGTCTCTTCCGGCGCCGCCTTCTCGGTTAGTGGCGCTCCGGGGCTTCTGGGGCTAATACAGCCAAAATAAGAGGGGATTGGGTTCCTCTCATGGTGGCACGCTGTGCTTCTCGTCCTCCTCTTCTTCATCATATTGTTGTTAGTGCTGCTCTTTCACTATGATATTCAAAAAAGGGGGATAAAGTAGGGAGCCTCGTGCGCTGGCTTCCTACTCCTCCATCAGCAGTACCCCCCCCCCCCCCCCCGGACCCATTTTTTGATTTCCATCCACTTTAAGACAAAAACATTATTCTGCTTATTGTTTTTCAATTTGCATAATACTTAAAAAATGTATAGTTTTGTTTGCACTTCACAAATACTTGCAAATTTGTATGTTTTTCAAGGAAATCTTATTGCACGTAAAAGCCCCATTTCTCCCGGTTACAATGGTACCACAAATGTACCATTTCCTGTTTCCTGCCCAGGAGACTCCCCCAAACTGAAACAGCGCTTTAGGAGATTTTCAGATAAAATACAGCTGCTATATGCACCTTGCAGTTTTGAAAAAAAAACAACCCTTTGCATTAGAAATACCCCCTACAAACTATATATTCTTTGGAATTACACATCTCAAGTCTACCAGGTTTGTTGATGTGGGCGCAGTTCTCTGGAAGTAATCTATCAATTAGTTCTTTGATTTCAAAGGGTTTCCCTAAAAAAAGAATAAAGCAGGATCAAGGCCACATTTTGCCACAATATGCAAACAAAAAAAAACAAAATAAATCTGAAAAAGTCCCCCGAACAGAGTTGCCAAACACTCCAAATTATAGCATGCATGTATTGGTAATTTTACTTGAAAATTTCAGCTCTGCAGACAAAGTGCACACCTTGCGCTTTTTCAACCAAAACAACCTTTTGTTAGTTATACCACCCATAAACTATAAATTCCCTGAAAGTACGCATGCTTTCTAGGTGTACCCAGCTTAACGTAGTGGCTTCATCATTCTGGAAGTAATCTCTCAAAGATTACTGCCAGCCTGCTTGAGATTTTGTAATCCTCTGTTGACAGGTCATTGTTCACCATCTTGCACTATGTTTAACTGTGATATTTGCAGGAATTTCCAGGAAAACTGGGAGGGCGATTCATTAATAGCGCCAGGTAGCGACAGATGAGCGACAGTAGCGTTATTTTCACAGCGCACGCTAGTATTCACTGTGCTTGGCCGTTGTTCGGCTGTTGACAGCGACACCGTCGGTGTGCGGTAATGTTGAATACGGGGTTAGGAGTCGCTGTTTGACAGGTTCCGCGCTGTATGGGAGCGCATGACAGCGAATGGCCATAGCGAACGGCTCCAAGCATATTCATTAACAAATCCCGCTCAAAAAATTCTCGCGCTGTGAAATGCTTGTTTAAACCCCAGAGCGCTGGCGGTGATGGGTTAAAAGTAGTTTTTTAACCCCCAAACAACCATATTTTTTGAAAAAAACAACATGTTTTTCAAAAAACTTTGTAATATGAATACATTAATATCAGACCTGTAATATCAATTCTGCACAATTTTTTTTTTTTTACCTTAAAAAAAATATATAACATTGCAGAAGTGGTCACAGAATTTTTGACATTTAAAAAAAAAAAAAAAAAAAAACATTAATAGCAATTAATTAAGAATATTTAAAGATTGCTCCATTGAAATGCATTGGAGAGCGCTAGGTAGCGAGAGGTCATACCTGTCGCTGTTCAAGGTCACTCGCTGGCGCTGTGGGGTGAGGCTGGAATAATGATGAATGATTCGCTATCTGGCGCTCTGTCAGTCGCTAAGCAGGATCGGCTTGATAAATGTGTGATTGCGGAGGGGAGCCGACGTTCTCGTGGCGGTGAGCGTCATTACCGTTCGCTCACCATTCGCTACCTGGCGCTATCCCTTGTTAAATAAGGGCCTATATATTTTTTGGCGGCAAAGTTTAGGCTTTACTATGAAATGTCTTGTCTGTAATTTTTCCACTGTTTTTAATCTAGAAAAAAATAGTTTTTAATAAATCATCTCATTAATTTTAGATAAAACATTTATTTTATTAAAGAAAACTATATTGCATGTGAAAGCCCCATTTCCCCTGATTCCCCCCCCCCCCCCCCCCCGTTCCTGCCCAGGAGATCTCCCAAACTGAAAAGAGCACTTTATAAAATTTACACATAAAATACAACTACTAGCCACACTATAAAGGGTTAAATTTAAAAAAATGGTGTGGGATCCTCCTTCCCAGGAGGGGCGTTTTTTTAATTGCATTTTAAGGGTTAAAAGCTATTAAAAATCCCCCCAAAAATGCCGTCAGGTGCCACCTACCCAGCATAACCAGACCAGGGATCAGCTATGGGGCCTGTAGAACAGGACGCAGGGGCCAGCCTCTGTGGCTCCCCCCCTACAAGCCTGCACAGGCTAAATGGTCCTGGGACTTTCTGCCTCACCCCCTTGGCTTTGGGGAGGCAGGTAATGGGGGGCTGGGGGTTAATGGTAAGTCAACCACTAGGTGCAGGTGACTTGCCAGCCCCCAAAGCCTGGGCAACTGGTGTAGGGGTCTCAAATTAATAAAAAAATCAGAGGATCCGATGCCCCTCTCCTCATCTGGCCCGCGATCATCGCATCTGACAACTGTCAGGCTGGGAGCAGGATGATGTCAGCACTCTCCTGAAGACGGAGGTGTCTGGGAAGGGTGGAGAGGAGACCAGGCTGGATCCAATAAGGGGTCAGGTGAGTGGCTTTATTTAATTTTTTGGGCGCTGGGAGGGGGAAAGTCAGGCACATAGAATTTACGTGGCTGGCGTTTAACCCTTTAACTGCCAGCCAAGTAAAATTTACATGGCTGCCTCCCCTGCAGTTAAACATATACAAGTAAATTAATTTAGTTACTTCATCCACCACTAGATGAGGATGTAGTTAAGCACAGTATTGGTTAAAGTCTCTCTACAAGAAAACACTAACAGTAAATATTAAACCATTTCAAAGCACCGGTAAATCTCTGTATTTAAATACCTCATGTCTTCTTGGCGAAACCTGATCACTGATCTCACTGACACCATGAGAACCAATGGAGCTGGCTGTAGGACCACTTTTGTGCGTGGTGCTGAAGGAATAAAATTGGAAAAGGGCAAACTTTGGAGCCCTGCTTCTGCTTCTACCCTGCACTGCAGGAAATGGAGAAGAAGCACATGGGGAAGGTATCAGGTGAGCTGTTTGCTAGCTTATTGCCATTGGGTTTTGAGTCCCTTTAAGTCCTGTCTGGTAACATGTATTTTCTGAGACTTCCTTTGTAAGACAGATTTATTATATCCATGTTCTGGTTACAAGGCAAGATGAGGACCAGGAGATCTTAAAGAATAGTAATAATGATCAGGTGCTCAGCTGTTTGAAACATTGAATAAAGGGAGGCAAGCTTACAGGTAGATAATAGAGATGAGCGAGTAGTGAAATATTCGAAATTTCGAATTTCGATTCGAATAGACCGCGTTACTCGACTACTCGACCGAATATCGAATCCCATTATAGTCTATGGGAAAAAAATGCTCGACACTTGGAAATCTCAATTCGACCACTTGGAGGTCACCAAGTCCACCCTGAAACATCAGAAAATGATGCCAACACTGCTGGAATGCAACTGGGACAGCAGGGGAAGCATGTCTGGGTGCATATAACGCGCCCAAGTCGCACTATTACGCCACTATCACAGCCTCTCAACAATACACTCCAAACACAATATTACTTCTACGTAAAGTGAGACAAGACAAGGAAACCTTCTTTCCTCTACATTGCCATGGACCCCAAGCCAAACTGTACAAAAAAGAAGAACAAAATTCTGCACCCCTTAAAATCACGTTGCCTAATGACAACCACAGATGGCATAGGCAAGGGGGAAAATAAATATACCCCACCCCTAATTGTCATTGTGTGTGTGTGTGTGTGTGTGAGATGTGGTCAGACATGTCCTCTTGTGTCATTGTGTCACCCCAGCAGTAAGGGAAGCTTAAAGGAGGAGGTTTGTTACAGTGTGTTACCCCAGCAGTAAGGGAAGCTTACAGGAGGAGGTTTGTTACAGTGTGTCACCCCAGCAGTCAGGGAAGCTTACAGGAGGAGGTTTGTTACAGTGTGGCACCCCAGCAGTAAGGGAAGCTTAGAGCTGAGACCTCTTAAAAATTGTGTGGAGGCCCAAGATCTGAGACCTCTTAAAAATTGTGTGGAGGCCCAAGAGCTGAGACCTCTCAAACATTGTGTGGAGTCCCAAGAGCTGAGACCTTTTAAAAATTGTGTGGAGGCCCAAGAGCTGAGACCTTTTAAAAATTGTGTGGAGGCCCAAGAGCTGAGACCTTTTAAAAATTGTGTGGAGGCCCAAGAGCTGAGACCTTTTAAAAATTGTGTGGAGGCCCAAGAGCTGAGACCTTTTAAAAATTGTGTGGAGGCCCAAGAGTTGAGACCTCT
>JAQIHN010000812.1:5000-7500 GCA_027917425.1 Gastrophryne carolinensis
GGGCCCCCCCGGGGGACCTCGGCCTGGCCGGCGTTCCCTCTCCCCGCCGGGGAGCAACGTGCCTCATCGATCGGTGGGTAGGTGGTCGTGGGGGTAGGGGGCGTCAGAGCGGGCGGTGGGAGCGTGCCCGGTTACCGGCGCCCTTTCCCCCGAAGCGTTGGAGTCGTCAGAGTGGCCCTCCTGTCAATCTCCCGGTGGGTATCTACGTTTTCGCATTTCTTTGAGGGCCGGGGACGGGGAGGGCCCGAACCGCCGCCTGCGACCCGCCCGGGGAGCTCCGTGGCCCGCAGCCCAAGGGGAGCGCTGCGCCTCATCGTACTTCCGCGCTGAGGACTCTGGAGAGCGGCTCTCCTAGAAATCTCCCGGTGGGTATCTACGTTTTCGTATTTCTTTGAGGGCCGGGGACGGGAAGGGCCCGAACCGCCGCCTGCGACCCGCCCGGGGAGCGCCGCGGCCCGCAGCCCAAGGGGAGCGCTGCGCCTCATCGGACTTCCGCGCTGAGGACTCTGGAGAGCGGCTCTCCTAGAAATCTCCCGGTGGGTATCTACGTTTTCGTATTTCTTTGAGGGCCGGGGACGGGAAGGGCCCGAACCGCCGCCTGCGACCCGCCCGGGGAGCGCCGTGGCCCGCAGCCCAAGGGGAGCGCTGCGCCTCATCGGACTTCCGCGCTGAGGACTCTGGAGAGCGGCTCTCCTAGAAATCTCCCGGTGGGTATCTACGTTTTCGTATTTCTTTGAGGGCCGGGGACGGGAAGGGCCCGAACCGCCGCCTGCGACCCGCCCGGGGAGCGCCGTGGCCCGCAGCCCAAGGGGAGCGCTGCGCCTCATCGGACTTCCGCGCTGAGGACTCGAGAGTGGCTCTCCTGGCAATCTCCCGGTGGGTATCTACGTTTTCGCATTTCCTTGAGGGCCGGGGACGGGGAGGGCCCGAACCGCCGCCTGCGACCCGCCCGGGGAGCGCCGTGGCCCGCAGCCCAAGGGGAGCGCTGCGCCTCATCGGACCTCCAGCCTGAGGACCCTGGAGAGTGGCTCTCCTGGAATTCTCCCGGTGGGTATCTACGTTTTCGCATTTCTTTGAGGGCCGGGGACGGGGAGGGCCCGAACCGCCGCCTGCGACCCGCCCGGGGAGCGCCGTGGCCCGCAGCCCAAGGGGAGCGCTGCGCCTCATCGGACTTCCGCGCTGAGGACTCGAGAGTGGCTCTCCTGGAATTCTCCCGGTGGGTATCTACGTTTTCGCATTTCTTTGAGGGCCGGGGACGGGGAGGGCCCGAACCGCCGCCTGCGACCCGCCCGGGGAGCGCCGTGGCCCGCAGCCCAAGGGGAGCGCTGCGCCTCATCGGACCTCCAGCCTGAGGACCCTGGAGAGTGGCTCTCCTGGAATTCTCCCGGTGGGTATCTACGTTTTCGCATTTCTTTGAGGGACGGGGACGGGGAGGGCCCGAACCGCCGCCTGCGACCCGCCCGGGGAGCGCCGTGGCCCGCAGCCCAAGGGGAGCGCTGCGCCTCATCGGACCTCCGGCCTGGGAGATTATCTTCTCGTTTCATTGTATGTATTTGTTTTTATTTTTCAAAGTCCCACTGTTCCTAGCCCTCCCTTTTAGGGCCGCCGCACGTCTAGGGGGGCGCGCCTACCCCTCCTCTACCGCCAGGTTAAGTTTGGGGATTTTTTTTTTTTTTTTTTTTTTTTTCCCCAAAATTTCACCGGCTCGAGCCAGGTACCTTACCCCGGCCGCGAGGCCTCCCGCCCGGCATGAGCGTCGTGCCTCGTCCCGCTCTCCCGGTTTTTTTTTTTTTTTTTTTTTTTTCCCTTCAAAGTACCTGATCCCTGTGGGAGCGGATCCAGTACAGGCGCCTTTCCCCAAGGCGGAGTCCTTTCCTCCGAACCTAAGTCTTTGGAGAGTGGCTCTCCTAGTAATCTGCCGGTGGGTATCTACGTTTTCGCATTTCTTTGTGGAACCGCGATCTTCACCGGGACCTAACGGCCTTCTCTGCCGGGCGCGTGGGCTCCCGCCCGGCATGAACTTTCTGCCTTGACCCGCTCTCCCGCACGTGGAAGCGGAGCGTTTTTATTTATTTTTCTTCTTCCATAAATTTTACCGGCTCACCCGCGGGACCTTACCCGGCCGCGGTGCGCTCCGCCCGGCATGACCTCCCGGCTTCGTCCCGCTCACCTCCGGAGCCGCCGGAAGCCCAGCGGCTTTGCCATTCAAAGTCCCCGCCATATCCCGCGGTCCCCAGCGGGGGTCCCTACACCCGCTGGAAGGGTCCCCGCACGTCCCTGGGGGTGCTCCTGGCCCAGCTCCACCTCGTGCCTGAGTTTGGGCAGTTTATTTAATTTTTTTTTTCTTCCATAAATTTTACCGGCTCACCCGCGGGACCTTACCCGGCCGCGGTGCGCTCCGCCCGGCATGACCTCCCGGCTTCGTCCCGCTCACCTCCGGAGCCGCCGGAAGCCCAGCGGCTTTGCCATTCAAAGTCCCCGCTATTTCCAGCGGTCCCCA
>JAQIHN010000813.1:0-24217 GCA_027917425.1 Gastrophryne carolinensis
TATCTGCGGCTACTCTGTTAAAAATCATGGCAATAAATATTTTTGTCTTCATTTGAGAGCAGTACTTTCTAAACCTGTAACAAATGCAAAATGATACCCTTAGCCCTGTATTAAGGAGGATGACCAGTCTCTATGTCATTGGCTCTTGGGTGGTAGCCGCACAGAGCAGCATTCCCCAGTTTGTGCACTCTGCTGTCTTTCTACTCAAGTTCTGTCCAGCTCCGGTGTTTTAAAGCAGGCCTAAAGTGTTTTTTTACTTTTAAACTTGAAACTAAAATAAGGTCATTAATAAGCATGCAAACTGCTGCATGCTTATTAATAACCTACTTACCTTACCTGGCCGCTGGCTCCCGGACATCTTGCTCCCGCGCCACCATTTTGCTGCACCTGGTAGGTGCATGTATCCCACAATCCTCCTAAGTGCAGGCTTGCGTTATCATGCCAGCCATTCACATAGAAGTCGTTGCCTTTGTGCTCATCAGTTACCCTGTCCTCTCCCTACCTTCCCACCGCTTCTCCATTGTCTGGAGACTGATGCTATGTTTTCTTATTTTTTTACATTCAATCCATAAGACACACTAACACCCCCCACTTTGGGGGGGGGGGGGGGGGCATCTTATGGAGTACTTAGTCTATATATTTAAGATGAAAAAATATTTAACTTACTTTTTAATTTCCAAGTTCCAAGAATCAGGAATCCCTTATAATGCATATGAATAGAGCAAATCCAACAGAAAGGCAGCTTGTTTTCACTGATTAGGCCACCTAATAATAATGTCCCGGATGTGGGATGATAAATGGGATAGGCCTGCAGCCAGCGAGTAATGCTGTCTCATCAAGTAAGAGATTATGGTACGTAGAATAAAATGTCATATAACTAGAGATGTTATTGGTTGCTTTCTTTTTTTCTTTTGTGTCATGCCGGGAGTGAAAAAAAAAAACTTGCTTTATGGTATTGTGTATATTCTGTATCATTGTAGGAGCTTGATGATAATAATTCCTTAGGAGACCAGGGTGGCAGGAAAGCATCACATTCTTCACTTGTTTACAAAGCTGCAATGCACTGAACAATAAGCCATGTACCTTATTAAAGGAGCACTATCGCGAAATTGTGTAATATTAAAAATCCATATAAACACTTTAGCTAACAAGGGGAGGGGTCACGTATACACCCAATCTGAATAAAACTCCCGCCAAGCTTGTGGTTTTCTTCCCCTGGTAGGAATAAAATCCTGGAGTTACAGGTTTATTGTATGAGGGGTGACAGAGTCTGTCACCCGAGATGTCCACTTCCTTCCATTAAAATAAAAAAAAACAAGCCTGGCTGGATATTTCTCGATACCGTGTGTATAAGTGACCCCTCCTCCTGCCATCCAGTATATTTATATGGATTTTTATCATTGGGCCATTTTTTCGCGATAGTGCTCCTTTAAGATGACCCTCACATCTTTCTATCTGATAATTTAGGCCCTTGTCACATACTTATTACATATGATGGCACACAAACCTTGTCTGGCTGGATAGTGTTTCCAGACATCCACCTACCATCCCTACTTCATCTTAGTTGAACATACGCAATAGAAAATCAACTCTCACCTTCTTTCTTAGATTCACAACACTATATAAAACTCTGGAAATTGACTAAATTAAGGAATTGATTCGCTACCCCCCCCCCCCCCCAACCTATCTATTGCTTCTCCATTATATCCCTATCTTTATCTCATTTGCTAAGCGAAAAGTCACCCCACCTAGGAAAAAACTACTAATAAGTTAATACACGCAATGCTTTAGGATCTCCCAGAGATTACAAATATCTTTAAATATATTTATAGTGTATGTTTTTTAAACACAGTGATGTTTTAGTGCTTCTGCAAGTGACTTACTTAAAGTTACAATATCTCTCTCCCCAAGCTAAAATATTGCACATCTATTTGCTCATCTTGCAGCCCTGGATTAATGCTAACTGGATTGTCTTTAAGCTGTCTGTTGAATGTATTGACTGCTGTTCAAGCAATGATCCTCTCTCCTCTTTTGACTCTATACCCCTTACCCATTTTCTTTTACATATTAACATAGTATGTAAGGCTGAATAAAGACTTTATTCCATCCAGTTCAGTCTGTTTATCTCCTTCCAGTGTCTAGTAGCCATAGCCGAAAATTTTATTACATGCAAGGAAGGCATCCAGGCCACTTTTAAACTTTTACTGTATCATTCATAACTACCTCCTCTGGTAGAGAGTTAGTTTCATAGTCTCACTGCTCTTACAGAAAAGAATCCCCTCCCACGTCGGTGGAGAAAGCGCTTTTCCTAATCTTAGAGGAGGCCCTTGGGTTATGGTTATACTCTGGGGTTTATGGGACATATCTTTGTATTGACCCCAAATATATTTATACTTAGTTATTAGATCACCCCTAAAGTGTTTCTTTTCCAGACTAAATAAACCTAACTTTGACAATCTTTCAGGGTTCTCTAGTCCACACACCCCATTTATCACCTTAGCAGCCCTCCTTTGAACAGTTTTGATATGTCCTTCTTAAGCACAGGTGCCCAAAACCATATGCAATATTCCATATGGGGTCTGACCAGTGACTTGTAGAGGGGTAAAATGATACTTGTCTGGTAGGAGCGAGTCCTCATAAAGCCATGCTGATACGGAGTAATAAGGTCATTTTCACTGAAATTTCAGGGGGGCCATATCCTCAGATTTGTATCTTTTACAGTTTATGTAGCTAAAAAACATTTTGGGGTTAGTTTTACTCTCTTGGAGTCTTTCCTTCTCCAGCTTTGCCATCCGTATCTGCTGCTTACATAGTTTATTTTCTTCTTTATAGTTTTGTAATGCTTCCACAGTCTCTTCCTGCTTTAAACATTTAAATGTTTTTTTTCTTATTTTCTTCTTTCTTTTTTCTTTCTTTATTGCCCCCCTAACCTTTTTGTTTAGCCACATAGCTTTACTCCCTTTTTTATTTCTGTAAGGTATATATGTTCCACGTTTTTGTGGCTACATGATAAGGCACCCTATCCTAGGTGCCTATTAATAATAGGCTTTACTTTTTCGGGTACATTGGTTAAGACTAAGTCCAATTTGGCCCTCCCCCTTGTTGGAGCTTGTACTTCTTGGGACAGGCAGCCATCTTTTGTTTTAGACAAAAAAACATTGACCTATATTTATGAGATCCACGGGTTTCAGCTTCCCAATCTATATCTGGGTAGTTAAAGCCCCCCATAATAAATTTAAATCTCCAGCATTTTGGATGCCCCCTTGAGCTTCTTGCTAGCAGCAAAGAGAGGAACCAACACCCGTTAAAGTAATAACGGATGTTGGTCCGGTTTAAATACACGATGTGGATGTATAGTATTCATGTTTCAGGGGGAAACTGGCAGATTCATTTTTGATGGCTAAGCAGGAAGCTTTGGCAGCCACTGGTTGGATGGGGGTACAAGAATCTAGTGCACCAATGGGTGGAATTGCAGAGCATGGTGCTGGGGCAGCCACAGGTGGGATGGAAGAGCAGGAAGCTGCGGCAGCCACGGTTGAGATGTCTGAGCATGGAGCTCAGACAGCAACAGGAGAAATGCAGGGAGCTGCTGACCCAATGAAGAGCATGAGCCTGAAAGCTTGTCCACCCTTGTCCACACTATACCTTTGTGCATCAACAATGGGAAAAGGACCCCTGCAGCAGATTAAATTGGTATGTGCTCTTTTTCTTCTACTAGAGCATGGAGCTGAGGCAGCGTTAGTTGGGATGGCAGAGCATGGAGCTGGGGCAGCGTTAGTTGGGATGGCAGAGCATGGAGCTGGGGCAGCGTTAGTTGGGATGGCAAAGCAGGGAGCTGAGGCATCCACAGGCGGGATGGCAGACCAAAAAGCTTGTGCAACCATGGGTGGGATGGCAGAGCATGGAGCTGGGACAGCCACAGGTGGGATGGCAGAGCAGGGAGCTGGGGAAGACAAAGAGGGATGGTATAGCTGATGATAATTCCCAGGACCTTTGTGAACTAGAATGTTCCCATAAATTGGCATGTGCTCTTTTTCTTCAACTAGAGCATGGAGCGGGAGCAGCCAATGTTGGGATAGCAGACCAAGATGCTGATGCAACCATCAGTGGGAAGGCAGAGCAGGGAGCTGGGGCAGATACAGGTGGGATGGCAGAGCAGGGAGCTGGGGGCACCCACAGTTGGGAAGCCAGAGCAGGGAGAAAAGGCAGCCACAGTTGGGATGGCAGAGCAAGGATGGCAGACCAAGATGCTGATGCAACCATCAGTGGGATGGTAGAGCAGGGAGCTGGGGCAGATACAGGTGGGATGGCAGAGCAGGGAGCTGGGGCACCCACAGTTGCAATGGCAGAGCATAGAGCTGGGGCAGCCACAGGTGGGATGGCAGAGCATAAAGCTGGGTCAGCCACAGTTAGAACAACAGAGCTGGCAGCTGAGGCAGCCACATGTGGGATGGTAGAGCAAGGAGTTGGAATAGCAGAGAAGGGAGCTGAGGATTCCACAGATGGGCTGGCAGAGCAGGAAGCTGGTGCAACCACAGGTAGGAAAGCAGAGCAGGGGGATGGGGCAGTCACAAATGGGAAACCAGGGCAGACACAGTTGGGATGGCAGAGCAGGGGGCTTGGCAGCCACTGCTGGGATGGCAGAGAGTGTAGCTGGGGCAGCCACAGGTGGGATGTCAGAGCAGGGAGTTGGGGCAGCCACAGTTGGGAAGCCAGAACAGGGAGCAAAGGCAGCCACAGTTGGGATGGCAGAGCAGGGAGCTGTCAGCTCTCACTCACCGTGTCCCCGTTCCCGCGCCGTCCCCGGGCGTCTGGCGGCGCAGCTCCCGGCCCGGCGTCCTGGCCGTGCGGCGTCGGCTTGGGCGGGGGCGTCTCGCGCGGTGCCCGGCTCGGCCACACCCCCCTCTGCTTCCAGCAGACGTGCACGTATTTCTTATTCCCTCCGGCGGCGCTGTTCTGTGCGCGCCCGCCGGAGGACTTGTTTAAAGGGCCAATGAGCCCTAACCACCCTGGGGCTAACGCCCCTTCCTTGTCTGGGCCAATGAGCCCATAGGAGGGCTTGGGCTATTCCCAGGCTCTACCTATAGTTGCCCAGTTCTGAATCGCACCAATCACACATGCAGCTTCCACAGCCCCTATCACTGTAGCCTCCTATAAAGGGTTCACACCATCAGATGATCAGTGCCTGTTATAGCGCCTTGAACCTAGTTAGCTGCTAGTCTCTTGTGATTGTTTTGAACTCCCGTTGCCGACCACCGCCTGTCTTGACCATCCTGGATCTGAACTCCCGTTGCCGACCACCGCCTGTCTTGACCATCCTACATCTGAACCCCCGTTGCCGACCACCGCCTGTCTTGACCATCCTAGATCTGAACTCCTGTTGCCGACCACCGCCTGTTTGACCATCCTAGATCTGAACTCCCGTTGCCGACCTTCTAGCCTGTTCCTGGACTTCCGTTAAACGCTCAGTTGTTGGGCAACGCAATACCGCTTCCAGCCACAGGTTCTCCAGACCTCCGTTCAGTAAGCCTACAATCTTTGAGCCATTGAAGTCCTGGGGGCAACCGATCCCGGGCAGGCGTGTTCTGCGTCCCGGGAAGTGGGGGCCCCTACAGGTGAAGCTGGCTGCGGAGATTGGGGGTTGAAGGCTTACCTGGAGGGCTGGAGTTACTCAAGCGGTCTTTTGTAGTACCCAGAGCGTGACATTATAACAGGCCCACATTATGGAAGACCTGGTGCAGCAGGTGCAGGCCACTGCCATCAACCAGCTCGCCCAGAGAGTGGCCAATCAGGAGTCGCGACAGATACCTGCATCAGCTGTATCACCTCACGTTCCAGAACCAAAGATCCCTTTACCGGAGAAATTCTTTGGAGACCGAGCCGGTTTTTCCAATTTCAAGAATTCTTGTGAACTCTATTTTAAGTTACGGCCCTTATCCTCGGGCACTGAGACCCAACGGGTGGGTTTAATCATTTCTCTCTTACAAGGAGACCCCCAGTCACGGGCCTTTAGTTTGCCGCCTGAGGAACCTGCTTTGCACTCCGTTTCATCTTTCTTTTTGGCTATGGGGGTGCTTTATGCCGATCCAGACCGTCAGTCCACGACTGAAAACAGGCTCCGAGTCCTAAAGCAGGGTCGGAATTCTGCCGAGGACTACAGTGCTGAGTTCCGGCGGTGGGCAGTGGAATCTAGATGGAATGACCCAGCCCTGTGTAGCCAGTTTCGTATGGGACTTTCAGAAAATATCAAGGATGCTTTGGTTAATTTCCCTACACCAGCCGATCTAGACCAACTCATGCAGGTCTCCATTAAGATAGATCGGCGACTTAGGGAAAGAGCCAGGGAAAGGGTTAGAACCACCACGCCCTTTAAGTCGTCTCAGAACCCCAACCCGTCAACTTCCCTAGCGGTAAACTCTTCCTCTTCCTCACAGGAGGAACACATGCAGATCGGTAGAGCTCGTCTTTCCCAGGACGAGAAACAACAGGCGTTCCATGGGTCTTTGTCTGTATTGTGGGTGTCGGGGACATTTCACTAGGTCCTGTCCAAATAAGGGGTACCCGGCGGGAAACTTACTCGCCTAGATCAGGAGGAGAGTACTGATCTAGGTGAGTTGGTAAATTACTCTCATCAGAATAAGATGTTAATTCCCACTGAGCTTTGCTGGGGTCCATCCAAGCAGGCAGTATCTGCTTTTATTGATAGTGGAGCTGCGGGCAATTTCCTGGATCGGAGCATGATCTCCATCCTGGGGATTCCGCTGGTACCCCTTGAGAAATCTCTCCAGGTTTTGGCCATAAATGGGAAGGCCATCCAGGGAGGACCGGTCTGTACTAAGACCCCTCCTCTCAAATTGGTTGTTGGCTCCTCCCACTCTGAATACATAGAATTCCTGGTTTTTGATTGTCCGGAAACACCAGTAGTTCTAGGATACCCATGGTTAAAACTCCACAACCCCATCTTAGATTGTCAGACTGGGGACTTAGTTAAATGGAGTAGTTATTGCAAGACACATTGTTTCTCCACTGCCCTTAGGAGCGTTCTGATGCTGCCCCCGGAATTGCCTCAACCTTATGCAGATTGGGCAGATGTTTTTTCCGAGCGATCTGCCGATACCCTCCCCCCACACAGACCCTATGACTGTCCCATTGACCTGCTTCCTGGAACTATCCCTCCTAGAGGGAAGATTTATAATCTAACTCGACCAGAGGAACAGGCTATGAGGGAATACATTGCGGAGAATCTGAGCAAGGGTTTTATCCGTCCTTCAACATCACCTGCGGGCGCTGGATTCTTTTTTGTGGAGAAGAAGGACGGAGGCTTAAGGCCTTGCATAGATTATGGGGCCTTGAATAAGATCACTGTAAAAAAACGATACCCCTTACCCTTGATCGGGGATCTGTTCAATCAAGTCGCGGGGTCCCAAATTTTTTCCAAACTGGATTTAAGAGGGGCATACAATCTGATTCGCATCCGGCAGGGGGATGAGTGGAAAACTGCGTTTAATGTGAAAGATGGCCATTACGAGTACCTGGTTATGCCTTTTGGTCTTTGTAACGCGCCAGCCGTCTTTCAAGATTTTGTTAACGATATTTTCAGGGAGTATCTCGGTAGATTTGTGGTCATCTACTTGGATGATATTCTCATTTTTTCTAATTCCTTGTTGGAGCACAGACGCCATGTTAAGCTGGTACTACAAAAATTGAGAGAGAACAACTTATTTGCTAAACTTTCTAAATGCATGTTTGAAGTCACCACAGTTCCTTTCTTAGGGTATATTATTACCAACCAGGGGTTAGAGATGGACGTTGGGAAAGTTTCGGCGGTTCTGGATTGGGTTCAACCAAAGACCCTAAAAGAATTGCAGCGTTTTCTAGGTTTTGCAAATTTTTATCGGCGTTTCATTAAAGGCTTTTCTCATGTTGTTGCACCTCTTACCAACCTTACCCGCAAGGGGGCCTTTATTGCTAATTGGTCTCCCTCTGTCTGTGAGGCCTTCCTGACCCTGAAGCGGGCTTTTACTTCAGCGCCTGTGTTAATTCATCCAGATACTCTAAAAGCCTTCATTGTTGAAGTAGACGCTTCCGAGCTGGGGGTGGGTGCAGTATTGTCGCAATATTCTGGTAACCCTGAGCGTCTTCATCCATGCGCTTATTTTTCACGTAAATTCAGTACCGCAGAACAAAATTATGATGTCGGTAATAGGGAACTATTAGCTATTAAACTGGCTTTTGATGAATGGCGACACTGGCTGGAGGGTTCATTACATCCTATAACTGTGTATACCGATCACAAAAATCTTGAATACATTGGTTCTGGCAAGAGGTTGAACTCTCGTCAGGCACGTTGGGCATTATTCTTCTCGCGTTTTAATTTTATTATTACTTTCAAACCGGGTGTAAAAAATACTAAAGCTGATGCTCTATCTCGCATGTTCGGTGAATGTAAGGATCGGGGTGATACTGGTGATCCGATCCTACCTATGGGTTGTGTAGTCGGGGCGTTACTTCCTGATCTCTCTAACACCTTGGCACCATTTCAAGATGAATCTCCTAGTGATGTTCCTTTGGGATGCCAGTTTGTACCGCCGCATTTACGTTCAGATGTAATTCGCGAATTTCACGATGCCAAAACTGCTGGTCATGTGGGTAACTGAAAAACGTTTATGCTGGCCCGTCGCCATGTGTGGTGGCCAACCATGAGACGCGATATTACTGCCTTTATCGACGCTTGTGCTGTCTGTGCTCGAAGTAAAGGGGTTCACAAGGCTCCCAGTGGCGGTTTGGTTCCTCTTGAAATCCCTGCTGAACCATGGACTCATATTTCTATGGATTTTATTGTAGATTTGCCTTTATCACACGGGAATACTGTTATTTGGGTGGTCGTAGATCGTTTCAGTAAGATGGCACATTTCGTTCCTTTGGCCAAGCTTCCTTCTGCACCAGAGCTTTCTCGACTATTTACTTCACATATTTTTCGTATTCATGGTATTCCGTCCAATATAGTCTCTGATCGGGGTGTCCAATTTACTTCATGTTTTTGGAAACATTTCTGTTCGCGGTTGGGTATACAGATCTCTCTTTCGTCTGCCTACCATCCCCAGTCCAATGGGCAGACGGAAAGAACTAATCAAACTTTGAAACAGTACTTAAGGTGTTATGTCTCTGATGCCCAAGAACAATGGGCAGATTTTATTGATTTCGACGAATTTGTTTACAATAACGCGCCTAGTGAGAGTACCAAGATATCACCTTTTTATTGTAATTTAGGGAAAAATCCTAGAGCTTCTTCCCTTTCAGGGTCACCTTCCAACTTGCCGGCGTTGGAGGAGTAGCTTCAAGAACGGAAGAATATCTGGACACATGTTCAGGAAATTCTTAAGACTACTAGTTTAAGATATAAAAAATTTGCCGATCGTCGTAGATCACGGGAGCCTACTCTTCAAGTAGGCGATTTAGTTTGGGTCTCCACTAAAAATATTGCGCTCCGTCAACCTTCTTGCAAGTTGGGTCCAAAATTCATTGGCCCTTTTCCTATAATCAAAAAGTTGAATAATGTGTCTTTTAAAGTTCAACTCCCGCCAACTATGAGAATACCCAACTCTTTTCACGTTTCACTGTTAAAACCGGCGAAGAATACTCCTCTTGCTGGTCCTGCACCTATTCTTGTGGATAATGAGCCCGAGTATGAAGTAAATAAGATCTTGAATTCTCGTAAGATACGCAATTCTTTACAATATTTGGTGGTCTGGGTTGGCTATGGTCCAGAAGAAAGATGCTGGGTGGCTGCGAGTGATGTTCATGCCAAAGCTCTTGTACGGAAATTCCACCGTGATAATCCGGAAAAACCGGGTGAGGGTCCGGAGGCCCCTCGTGAAGGGGGGGTAGTGTCAGCTCTCACTCACCGTGTCCCCGTTCCCGCGCCGTCCCCGGGCGTCTGGCGGCGCAGCTCCCGGCCCGGCGCACTGGCCGTGCGGCGTCGGCTCGGGCGGGGCCGTCTCGCGCGGTGCCCGGCTCGGCCGCGCCCCACTCTGCTTCCAGCAGACGTGCTCGCGCCTGCGCTGTTCTGTGCGCGCCCGCCGGAGGACTTGTTTAAAGGGCCAATGAGCCATAACCACCCTGGGGCTAACGCCCCTTCCTTGTCTGGGCCAATGAGCCCATAGGAGGGCTTGGGCTATTCCCAGGCTCTACCTATAGTTGCCCAGTTCTCAATTGCACCAATCACACATGCAGCTTCCACAGCCCCTATCACTGTAGCCTCCTATAAAAGGTTCACACCATCAGATGATCAGTGCCTGTTATAGCGCCTTGAACCTAGTTAGCTGCTAGTCTCTTGTGATTGTTTTGAACTCCCGTTGCCGACCACCGCCTGTCTTGACCATCCTGGATCTGAACTCCCGTTGCCGACCACCGCCTGTCTTGACCATCCTAGATCTGAACCCCCGTTGCCGACCACCGCCTGTCTTGACCATCCTAGATCTGAACTCCCGTTGCCGACCACCGCCTGTTTGACCATCCTAGATCTGAACTCCCATTGCCGACCTTCTAGCCTGTTCCTGGACTTCCGTTAAACGCTCAGTTGTTGGGCAACGCAATACCGCTTCCAGCCACAGGTTCTCCAGACCTCCGTTCAGCAAGCCTACAATCTTTGAGCCATTGAAGTCCTGGGGGCAACCGATCCCGGGCAGGCGTGTTCTGCGTCCCGGCAAGCGGGGGCCCCTACAGGTGAAGCTGGCTGCGGAGATTGGGGGTTGAAGGCTTACCTGGAGGGCTGGAGTTACTCAAGCGGTCTTTTGTAGTACCCAGAGCGTGACAGGAGCTTGGGCAACTACAGCTGGGATAGCAGAGCAGGGAGCTGGGGCAGCCACAGTTGGGATGGCGGAGCATGGAGCTGGGACAGCCACAGGTGGCATGGCAGAGAATGGAGCTGGGGCGGCCACAGTTGGGATGGCAGACCAAAAAGCTGGTGCAACCATGGGTGGGATAGCAGAGCAGGGAGCTGGGACAGCCACAGTTGGGATGGCAGACTAGGGAGCTTGGGCAGCTACAGGTGGGATTAAAAAGCATGGGGCTGGGGAGGCCACAGGTGGGATGGCAGGGCATGAAGCTAAGGCAGCTACAATTGGGATGGCAGAGCATGGAGCTGAGGCAGCCACCGTTGGGGTGGCAGAGCATGGAGCTGTGGCAGCCACAGTTGGGATAGCAGGGAATGGAGCTGGGGCAGCCACAGTTGGGATGGCAGGGCATGGAGCTGGGGCAGCCACAGTTGGGATGGCAGAGCAGTGAGCTGAGGCAGCCACAGGTGGGATGGCAGACCAAAAAGCTGGTGCAAGCATGTGTGGGACAACAGAGCATGGAGCTGGGGAAGACACAGGGATGGTCTAGCTGATGATAATTCCCAGGACCTTTGTGTTCTTAACTATTTGCATCTCTGCCCTGTTTATGGATAGTGCCCTGTTGTTAGACAGGGAGCGCTGAAAGTTGACTATTAGCCTCACTGTTTTTGCCGAGTTGATCACTAGGCCATTTATGGTGCACCACCCATCAACACAGTGCTGGTACGCTTCAACTTCTCCATTTCTGATCAAACCGATGCCAGTTGTGTCACCCGCAAATTTTAGGATTGACATTCGTAACTTTAGTGCTAGAGATGAATGGGTCAAACTTAACATGTTGAGATCTGTCCGCCAGAAAGATTGACCGGGTTGCACACGTTGGTAGTGATGTCCATACGGGCTATCTTCTCTACAAGCAGGTTCGGCCTGGTATTAAAGGTTGAGCTAAAGTCCACAAATAGGATTCTGGCATAGGTGCCCTGGTGGTCCAGATGTTTGTGCACATAGTGTAGGGTCATGCTGACTGTGTCCTCTGAGGATCTGTGAACTGGAGTGGATCGAATTTGCTGTCAGTGATCTCCTTCAGATGACACATTACCAGCCTCTCGAAAGTCATTATGACCACAGACGTGAGAACCACAGGTCTATAATCATTAAGCCCCAGTACAGATGCCTATATAGTTTCAGGTAATAGGCTTTTGGCGACCTCTCGTGCACACATATATCCTGCAACAGATAATAAACAATCAACAGAAGAATGATCCTATTTGTGGGATTGAACAAAACTGCTAAAATGTTCCCTTGTGGCCATTGTTCTCAATGCAGCTTTATTAATAAATTATCTTCTTTTACACACCCTCATACAAGTAATGATACCCACCCAACTTCTTTGCTAATTGTTCAACCAAAAATATGATTTATCTTATAAATGCCTGTGGGGCTTAGCTTATGTGGGACAAACCTCCAGAGAGCTCTGACAGAGTATGAGTGAGCATCACTAGGATATGAGACATAGCAATATAGACTCTCCTATAGGAAGACATTTCTTGTCAGCAGCTCACCACATTTCACAACTAAGGTTCAGTTATTGAGCTGGTAGAACCATACAAAAGAGGGGGCGACCCTAAGAAAAGAAAGAAACATACTGGATTCACCAGCTTTAAGGAGCACTATCAATGATAAAAATCTATATAAATATGCTGGATGGCGAGTGGGAGGGTCACTTATACACCCAGCATCAAGAAATATCCAGCCAGACTTGTTTTCATTTCTTTTAATGGAAGGAAAAGGACATCCGGGGTAACAGGCTCTGTCACCCCTGATAGACTAAACCTGTCACCCCTGGATTTTATTCCTACAATGAGAGAATAAACCACATGCTTGACGAGAGTTTTATTTAGTTTGGGTGCATAAGTGACCCCTCCTCTCATTAGCCGAGGTGTTTATATGTATTTTTAATGTTATAAAATTTTGCGATAGTGCTCCTTTAATACATACTCCCTGAATGGTCTGAATGAAGACTGGAAAAAACAGCAACTCATCATTGTCTTTCCTATCCAACCCTCTTGTTTGTTCTTTCAAAGAGATGATATGTCAGTGTTTCATTCTTTTGTTTGAGGATCTTACGTGCTTCTCTAATCTGCATTCCAGGTATATGCCTTTAACTTGGTTGTTGTAAGTCCCTGCCTATGGTAGATTCCCCTCATATTCCTCCCAAATGAATACTTGATCTAGGTCTTTTCTATATCACTTTGGGGCATCTTCGCATCATTCTCTCTTCCCTTTTGCAATATGATATGGGGGTAATTAGCTGGATAACAGTATTTATCTCTATTACCATGTCATTTTCAAACCTAGCATTTTATTTTCCTTAGCCATCCCCATTTTCAGCATGAATCAGTGACTATCTAGGACCTGGGCAAGTGGTGTCACAAATTTGATCAGAGTACTCCTCGGGACTATACACAAGTCTCTTTAGACTGACTTGCCATTAGATGGTTACAATCCCTCATGGAACTGGGCGGCTACAGCCTTGATGGCATTGTATAGTCTCTTCTTTTTAGGCTAACTCTGACAGGAGAGGTGGTTCCCATGCATCTGTGCGCTTCCTAGACATGATGCATACAGTGCCATGCTGGGAGTGGGCAGATCAGGAGCCTTACGCCATGTCAGAGTAGCATCAGCGAGAAGTGCCACTTGGCAACGCGACCATCGCCTACGTCACACATGGCTGCATGACACTGCTTCTGCCCCACATAGTTTAAATAGGCAGGCTTTGCATACATACATTCTACTTTATCTCCCGTTTAAAAAAAGGATGAATTCAGAAACAAAGGGAGTTAAAGAGTAGAGTTCCTTGGCGCCATTCTATACCCCTATACTTCAGGTGATGTCCCTATAAAGGGCTATTTCATTGTATACTCTGTATATTTTAGTTTTTTACAATTTGCGCCAATGTAATGATGTCTCCTATACTTTCTACATCTTATAATAGCCAGTTTTGCTCAATCCCACTAATGGGATCATTCTTCTGTTGATTGTTCATTAGTAATCAGTTTACTGAATATATGTGTCCAGGAGAGGTCGCCAAAAGCCTATTACCTGATGATATATTTTTTTTCTGACTCTTTGCTCAGTGTATTGAGCAACATTGCCATCTAATGACACCTTGGTGGTACTACATGTCTAATATAGACAGTGTTTGCTGTTAAGGGGCCACTCCAGCCAGGTTTTACTAATTTAAAAATCCCCCCCCCGGCCTGCCACCCTCTATTAGCGCTGAAACAGTGCTAATAAGAAAAGACACTTCAGTGTCCTGCCCTTTTGGGGGGTTAAAAAGAAAAAAATAACCTTATCTGTTTCAGGAAACCCCACCACAAACTTGAATGAAAACACAGAGCCACACCCCCCCTGCGCCGTGTGCGCTCCTGCCCGCCCACGGGAGGGTGCCGATTTGTGTCAATCGTGGCAGCAGCTGCACAGAGACTGGGGGAGTAAGGTGAGGGTTTTTTCTTTGTAACCCCCCCCCCCTTCCATTGTCATGCCTCAGCACCAGGGTAGGGTGATGGGGTCTTTAAATTTCCAGCTTTAAACTGAATTAAAAAGCTTAAAGTGGAGCAAAGCAGGGTTTTCACTATCCTGGGTTATGGTCCTTTGGTTTGGGGTGCCCCGCTGTGTGAAACCCCGCCATTCGATGAGATCACTCACTTCTCCTGGAGCCCACGGCACAGCTAGGCCAGCTGAAGGGAATCCTAGCCACACTTGTGAGCCACATGCGGCATCACTTGGATCACTTTGGCTGTGCTTGGCCATGCTGGGAGGGTTTCACAGAGTGAGGCATCCCAGTTCAAGATGCACCAGTGGGAAGGAGTAAGCCAGCCCTGTTGGCTTACTCTCTCATACCAGAGTCTTACCCATAAACTCCAGGGTGGGTTTTGGTCCACTTTAAATTCTGCTACTAGAACTTGATATAAATGATCTCACTTGTAAATAAATTCACAACGCTCTTTATGGTATAAAAAAACATTTATTGCAGCTTTTTTCTTTATTAGTCAATATTATCCAAACAATTATAGTTAAGGTGTGCACATATACAACAATGACCCATGGGCAGCCACAATTGGGATGGCAGAGCAGGGAGATGGGGCACCCACAAGCTTCATGGCAGAGCATGGAGCCGAGATGGGATGGCAGCGCATGGAGCTTGAGGGTGCTAGAGTTGGCATGACAGAGCAGGGAGCTGGGGCAGCCACAGGTAGGATGGAAGACCAAGATGCTGGTGCACTCATGGCTGGGATGGCAGGGCATGGAGCTGGGGCAGCCACATGTAGGATGGCAGACCAAGATGCTGGTGCACTCATGGCTGGGATGGCAGAGCATGGAGCTGGAGCAGTCACAGTTGGGAGAGCATGGAGCTGGAGCAGTCACAGTTGGGATAGCAGAGCATGGAGCTGGAGCAGTCACAGTTGGGATGGCAGGGCATGACGCTGGAGCAGCCACAGGTGGGATGGCAGACCAAGATGCTGGTGCACTCATGGGTGGGATGGCAGAGCATGGAGCTGGAGCAGTCACAGTTGGGATGGCAGAGCATGGAGCTGGAGCAGTCACAGTTGGGATGGCAGAGCATGGAGCTGGAGCAGTCACAGTTGGAATGGCATAGCATGGAGCTGGAGCAGTCACAGTTGGGATGGCAGAGCATGGAGCTGGAGCAGTCACAGTTGGGATGGCAGAGCATGGAGCTGGAGCAGTCACAGTTGGGATGGCAGAGCATGGAGCTGGAGCAGTCACAGTTGGGATGGCAGAGCATGGAGCTGGAGCAATCACAGTTGGGATGGCAGAGCATGGAGCTGGAGCAGTCACAGTTGGGATGGCAGAGCATGGAGCTGGAGCAGTCACAGTTGGGATGGCAGAGCATGGAGCTGGAGCAGTCACAGTTGGGATGGCAGAGCATGGAGCTGGAGCAGTCACAGTTGGGATGGCAGAGCATGGAGCTGGAGCAGTCACAGTTGGGAGAGCATGGAGCTAGAGCAGTCACAGTTGGGATGGCAGAGCATGAAGCTGGAGCAGTCACAGTTGGGATGGCAGAGCATGGAGCTGGAGCAGTCACAGTTGGGATGGCAGAGCATGGAGCTGGAGCAGTCACAGTTGGGATGGCAGAGCATGGAGCTGGAGCAGTCACAGTTGGGATGGCAGAGCATGGAGCTGGAGCAGTCACAGTTGGGATGGCAGAACATGGAGCTGGAGCAGTCACAGTTGGGATGGCAGAGCATGGAGTTGGAGCAGTCACAGTTGGGATGGCAGAGCATGGAGCTGGAGCAGTCACAGTTGGGATGGCAGAGCATGGAGCTGGAGCAGTCACAGTTGGGATGGCAGAGCATGGAGCTGGAGCAGTCACAGTTGGGATGGCATAGCATGGAGCTGGAGCAGTCACAGTTGGGATGGCAGAGCATGGAGCTGGAGCAGTCACAGTTGGGATGGCAGAGCATGGAGCTGGAGCAGTCACAGTTGGGATGGCAGAGCATGGAGCTGGAGCAGTCACAGTTGGGATGGCAGAGCATGGAGCTGGAGCAGTCACAGTTGGGATGGCAGAGCATGGAGCTGGAGCAGTCACAGTTGGGATGGCAGAGCATGGAGCTGGAGCAGTCACAGTTGGGATGGCAGAGCATGGAGCTGGAGCAGTCACAGTTGGGAGAGCATGGAGCTGGAGCAGTCACAGTTGGGAGAGCATGGAGCTAGAGCAGCCACAGTTGGGATGGCAGAGCATGGAGCTGGAGCAGTCACAGTTGGGATGGCAGAGCATGGAGCTGGAGCAGTCACAGTTGGGATGGCAGAGCATGGAGCTGGAGCAGTCACAGTTGGGATGGCAGAGCATGGAGCTGGAGCAGTCACAGTTGGGATGGCAGAGCATGGAGCTGGAGCAGTCACAGTTGGGATGGCAGAGCATGGAGCTGGAGCAGTCACAGTTGGGATGGCAGAGCATGGAGCTGGAGCAGTCACAGTTGGGATGGCAGAGCATGGAGCTGGAGCAGTCACAGTTGGGATGGCAGAACATGGAGCTGGAGCAGTCACAGTTGGGATGGCAGAGCATGGAGCTGGAGCAGTCACAGTTGGAATGGCAGAGCATGGAGTTGGAGCAGTCACAGTTGGGATGGCAGAGCATGGAGTTGGAGCAGTCACAGTTGGGATGGCAGAGCATCAAGCTGGAGCTGTCACAGTTGGGATGGCAGAGCATCGAGCTGGAGCTGTCACAGTTGGGATGGCAGAGCATGGAGCTGGAGCAGTCACAGTTGGGATGGCAGAGCATGGAGTTGGAGCAGTCACAGTTGGGATGGCAGAGCATCGAGCTGGAGCTGTCACAGTTGGGATGGCAGAGCATGGAGCTGGAGCAGTCACAGTTGGAATGGCAGAGCATGGAGCTGGAGCAGTCACAGTTGGGATGGCAGAGCATGGAGCTGGAGCAGTCACAGTTGGGATGGCAGAGCATGGAGCTGGAGCAGACACAGTTGGAATGGCAGAGCATGGAGCTGGAGCAGTCACAGTTGGGATGGCAGAGCATGGAGCTGGAGCAGTCACAGTTGGGATGGCAGAGCATGGAGCTGGAGCAGTCACAGTTGGGATGGCAGAGCATGGAGCTGGAGCAGTCACAGTTGGGATGGCAGAGCATGGAGCTGGAGCAGTCACAGTTGGGATGGCAGTGCATGGAGCTAGAGCAGTCACAGTTGGGATGGCAGAGCATGGAGCTGGAGCAGTCACAGTTGGGATGGCAGAGCATGGAGCTGGAGCAGTCACAGTTGGAATGGCAGAGCATGGAGCTGGAGCAGTCACAGTTGGGATGGCAGAGCATGGAGCTGGAGCAGTCACAGTTGGGATGGCAGAGCATGGAGCTGGAGCAGTCACAGTTGGGAGAGCATGGACCTGGAGCAGTCACAGTTGGGATGGCAGAGCATGGAGCTGGAGCAGTCACAGTTGGGATGGCAGAGCATGGAGCTGGAGCAGTCACAGTTGGGATGGCAGAGCATGGAGCTGGAGCAGTCACAGTTGGGATGGCAGAGCATGGAGCTGGAGCAGTCACAGTTGGGATGGCAGAGCATGGAGCTGGAGCAGTCACAGTTGGGAGAGCATGGAGCTGGAGCAGTCACAGTTGGGATGGCAGAGCATCGAGCTGGAGCTGTCACAGTTGGGATGGCAGAGCATGGAGCTGGAGCAGTCACAGTTGGGATGGCAGAGCATGGAGTTGGAGCAGTCACAGTTGGGATGGCAGAGCATCGAGCTGGAGCTGTCACAGTTGGGATGGCAGAGCATGGAGCTGGAGCAGTCACAGTTGGAATGGCAGAGCATGGAGCTGGAGCAGTCACAGTTGGGATGGCAGAGCATGGAGCTGGAGCAGTCACAGTTGGGATGGCAGAGCATGGAGCTGGAGCAGACACAGTTGGAATGGCAGAGCATGGAGCTGGAGCAGTCACAGTTGGGATGGCAGAGCATGGAGCTGGAGCAGTCACAGTTGGGATGGCAGAGCATGGAGCTGGAGCAGTCACAGTTGGGATGGCAGAGCATGGAGCTGGAGCAGTCACAGTTGGGAGAGCATGGAGCTGGAGCAGTCACAGTTGGGATGGCAGAGCATGGAGCTGGAGCAGTCACAGTTGGGATGGCAGAGCATGGAGCTGGAGCAGTCACAGTTGGGATGGCAGAGCATGGAGCTGGAGCAGTCACAGTTGGGATGGCAGAGCATGGAGCTGGAGCAGTCACAGTTGGGATGGCAGAGCATGGAGCTGGAGCAGTCACAGTTGGGAGAGCATGGAGCTGGAGCTGTCACAGTTGGGATGGCAGAGCATCGAGCTGGAGCTGTCACAGTTGGGATGGCAGAGCATGGAGCTGGAGCAGTCACAGTTGGGATGGCAGAGCATGGAGTTGGAGCAGTCACAGTTGGGATGGCAGAGCATCGAGCTGGAGCTGTCACAGTTGGGATGGCAGAGCATGGAGCTGGAGCAGTCACAGTTGGAATGGCAGAGCATGGAGCTGGAGCAGTCACAGTTGGGATGGCAGAGCATGGAGCTGGAGCAGTCACAGTTGGGATGGCAGAGCATGGAGCTGGAGCAGACACAGTTGGAATGGCAGAGCATGGAGCTGGAGCAGTCACAGTTGGGATGGCAGAGCATGGAGCTGGAGCAGTCACAGTTGGGATGGCAGAGCATGGAGCTGGAGCAGTCACAGTTGGGATGGCAGAGCATGGAGCTGGAGCAGTCACAGTTGGGATGGCAGAGCATGGAGCTGGAGCAGTCACAGTTGGGATGGCAGTGCATGGAGCTGGAGCAGTCACAGTTGGGATGGCAGAGCATGGAGCTGGAGCAGTCACAGTTGGGATGGCAGAGCATGGAGCTGGAGCAGTCACAGTTGGAATGGCAGAGCATGGAGCTGGAGCAGTCACAGTTGGGATGGCAGAGCATGGAGCTGGAGCAGTCACAGTTGGGATGGCAGAGCATGGAGCTGGAGCAGTCACAGTTGGGAGAGCATGGAGCTGGAGCAGTCACAGTTGGGATGGCAGAGCATGGAGCTGGAGCAGTCACAGTTGGGATGGCAGAGCATGGAGCTGGAGCAGTCACAGTTGGGATGGCAGAGCATGGAGCTGGAGCAGTCACAGTTGGGATGGCAGAGCATGGAGCTGGAGCAGTCACAGTTGGGATGGCAGAGCATGGAGCTGGAGCAGTCACAGTTGGGAGAGCATGGAGCTGGAGCAGTCACAGTTGGGATGGCAGAGCATGGAGCTGGAGCAGTCACAGTTGGGAGAGCATGGAGCTAGAGCAGCCACAGTTGGGATGGCAGAGCATGGAGCTGGAGCAGTCACAGTTGGGATGGCAGAGCATGGAGCTGGAGCAGTCACAGTTGGGATGGCAGAGCATGGAGCTGGAGCAGTCACAGTTGGGATGGCAGAGCATGCTGCTGGAGCAGTCACAGTTGGGATGGCAGAGCATGGAGCTGGAGCAGTCACAGTTGGGATGGCAGAGCATGGAGCTGGAGCAGTCACAGTTGGGATGGCAGAACATGGAGCTGGAGCAGTCACAGTTGGGATGGCAGAGCATGGAGTTGGAGCAGTCACAGTTGGGATGGCAGAGCATGGAGCTGGAGCAGTCACAGTTGGGATGGCAGAGCATGGAGCTGGAGCAGTCACAGTTGGAATGGCAGAGCATGGAGCTGGAGCAGTCACAGTTGGGATGGCAGAGCATGGAGCTGGAGCAGTCACAGTTGGGATGGCAGAGCATGGAGCTGGAGCAGACACAGTTGGAATGGCAGAGCATGGAGCTGGAGCAGTCACAGTTGGGATGGCAGAGCATGGAGCTGGAGCAGTCACAGTTGGGATGGCAGAGCATGGAGCTGGAGCAGTCACAGTTGGGATGGCAGAGCATGGAGCTGGAGCAGTCACAGTTGGGATGGCAGAGCATGGAGCTGGAGCAGTCACAGTTGGGATGGCAGAGCATGGAGCTGGAGCAGACACAGTTGGAATGGCAGAGCATGGAGCTGGAGCAGTCACAGTTGGGATGGCAGAGCATGGAGCTGGAGCAGTCACAGTTGGGATGGCAGAGCATGGAGTTGGAGCAGTCACAGTTGGGATGGCAGAGCATCGAGCTGGAGCTGTCACAGTTGGGATGGCAGAGCATGGAGCTGGAGCAGTCACAGTTGGAATGGCAGAGCATGGAGCTGGAGCAGTCACAGTTGGGATGGCAGAGCATGGAGCTGGAGCAGTCACAGTTGGGATGGCAGAGCATGGAGCTGGAGCAGACACAGTTGGAATGGCAGAGCATGGAGCTGGAGCAGTCACAGTTGGGATGGCAGAGCATGGAGCTGGAGCAGTCACAGTTGGGATGGCTGAGCATGGAGCTGGAGCAGTCACAGTTGGGATGGCAGAGCATGGAGCTGGAGCAGTCACAGTTGGGAGAGCATGGAGCTGGAGCAGTCACAGTTGGGATGGCAGAGCATGGAGCTGGAGCAGTCACAGTTGGGATGGCAGAGCATGGAGCTGGAGCAGTCACAGTTGGGATGGCAGAGCATGGAGCTGGAGCAGTCACAGTTGGGATGGCAGAGCATGGAGCTGGAGCAGTCACAGTTGGGATGGCAGAGCATGGAGCTGGAGCAGTCACAGTTGGGAGAGCATGGAGCTGGAGCTGTCACAGTTGGGATGGCAGAGCATCGAGCTGGAGCTGTCACAGTTGGGATGGCAGAGCATGGAGCTGGAGCAGTCACAGTTGGGATGGCAGAGCATGGAGTTGGAGCAGTCACAGTTGGGATGGCAGAGCATCGAGCTGGAGCTGTCACAGTTGGGATGGCAGAGCATGGAGCTGGAGCAGTCACAGTTGGAATGGCAGAGCATGGAGCTGGAGCAGTCACAGTTGGGATGGCAGAGCATGGAGCTGGAGCAGTCACAGTTGGGATGGCAGAGCATGGAGCTGGAGCAGACACAGTTGGAATGGCAGAGCATGGAGCTGGAGCAGTCACAGTTGGGATGGCAGAGCATGGAGCTGGAGCAGTCACAGTTGGGATGGCAGAGCATGGAGCTGGAGCAGTCACAGTTGGGATGGCAGAGCATGGAGCTGGAGCAGTCACAGTTGGGATGGCAGAGCATGGAGCTGGAGCAGTCACAGTTGGGATGGCAGTGCATGGAGCTGGAGCAGTCACAGTTGGGATGGCAGAGCATGGAGCTGGAGCAGTCACAGTTGGGATGGCAGAGCATGGAGCTGGAGCAGTCACAGTTGGAATGGCAGAGCATGGAGCTGGAGCAGTCACAGTTGGGATGGCAGAGCATGGAGCTGGAGCAGTCACAGTTGGGATGGCAGAGCATGGAGCTGGAGCAGTCACAGTTGGGAGAGCATGGAGCTGGAGCAGTCACAGTTGGGATGGCAGAGCATGGAGCTGGAGCAGTCACAGTTGGGATGGCAGAGCATGGAGCTGGAGCAGTCACAGTTGGGATGGCAGAGCATGGAGCTGGAGCAGTCACAGTTGGGATGGCAGAGCATGGAGCTGGAGCAGTCACAGTTGGGATGGCAGAGCATGGAGCTGGAGCAGTCACAGTTGGGAGAGCATGGAGCTGGAGCAGTCACAGTTGGGATGGCAGAGCATGGAGCTGGAGCAGTCACAGTTGGGAGAGCATGGAGCTAGAGCAGCCACAGTTGGGATGGCAGAGCATGGAGCTGGAGCAGTCACAGTTGGGATGGCAGAGCATGGAGCTGGAGCAGTCACAGTTGGGATGGCAGAGCATGGAGCTGGAGCAGTCACAGTTGGGATGGCAGAGCATGCTGCTGGAGCAGTCACAGTTGGGATGGCAGAGCATGGAGCTGGAGCAGTCACAGTTGGGATGGCAGAGCATGGAGCTGGAGCAGTCACAGTTGGGATGGCAGAACATGGAGCTGGAGCAGTCACAGTTGGGATGGCAGAGCATGGAGTTGGAGCAGTCACAGTTGGGATGGCAGAGCATGGAGCTGGAGCAGTCACAGTTGGGATGGCAGAGCATGGAGCTGGAGCAGTCACAGTTGGAATGGCAGAGCATGGAGCTGGAGCAGTCACAGTTGGGATGGCAGAGCATGGAGCTGGAGCAGTCACAGTTGGGATGGCAGAGCATGGAGCTGGAGCAGACACAGTTGGAATGGCAGAGCATGGAGCTGGAGCAGTCACAGTTGGGATGGCAGAGCATGGAGCTGGAGCAGTCACAGTTGGGATGGCAGAGCATGGAGCTGGAGCAGTCACAGTTGGGATGGCAGAGCATGGAGCTGGAGCAGTCACAGTTGGGATGGCAGAGCATGGAGCTGGAGCAGTCACAGTTGGGATGGCAGAGCATGGAGCTGGAGCAGTCACAGTTGGGATGGCAGAGCATGGAGCTGGAGCAGTCACAGTTGGGATGGCAGAGCATGGAGCTGGAGCAGTCACAGTTGGGAGAGCATGGAGCTGGAGCAGTCACAGTTGGGATGGCAGAGCATGGAGCTGGAGCAGTCACAGTTGGGATGGCAGAGCATGGAGCTGGAGCAGTCACAGTTGGGATGGCAGAGCATGGAGCTGGAGCAGTCACAGTTGGGATGGCAGAGCATGGAGCTGGAGCAGTCACAGTTGGAATGGCAGAGCATGGAGCTGGAGCAGTCACAGTTGGGATGGCAGAGCATGGAGCTGGAGCAGTCACAGTTGGGAGAGCATGGAGCTGGAGCAGTCACAGTTGCGATGGCAGAGCATGGAGCTGGAGCAGTCACAGTTGGGATGGCAGAGCATGGAGCTGGAGCAGTCACAGTTGGGATGGCAGAGCATGGAGCTAGAGCAGTCACAGTTGGGATGGCAGAGCATGGAGCTGGAGCAGTCACAGTTGGGATGGCAGAGCATGGAGCTGGAGCAGTCACAGTTGCGATGGCAGAGCATGGAGCTGGAGCAGTTACAGTTGGGATGGCAGAGCATGGAGCTGGAGCAGTCACAGTTGGAATGGCAGAGCATGGAGCTGGAGCAGTCACAGTTGGAATGGCAGAGCATGGAGCTGGAGCAGTCACAGTTGGGATGGCAGAGCATGGAGCTGGAGCAGTCACAGTTGGAATGGCAGAGCATGGAGCTGGAGCAGTCTCAATTGGGATGGCAGAGCATGGAGCTGGAGCAGTCACAGTTGGAATGGCAGAGCATGGAGCTGGAGCAGTCACAGTTGGGATGGCAGAGCATGGAGCTGGAGCAGTCACAGTTGGGATGGCAGAGCATGGAGCTGGAGCAGTCACAGTTGGGATGGCAGAGCATGGAGCTGGAGCAGTCACAGTTGGGATGGCAGAGCATGGAGCTGGAGCAGTCACAGTTGGGATGGCAGAGCATGGAGCTGGAGCAGTCACAGTTGGGATGGCAGAGCATGGAGCTGGAGCAGTCACAGTTGGGATGGCAGAGCATGGAGCTGGAGCAGTCACAGTTGGGATGGCAGAGCATGGAGCTGGAGCAGTCACAGTTGGGATGGCAGAGCATGGAGCTGGAGCAGTCACAGTTGGGATGGCAGAGCATGGAGCTGGAGCAGTCACAGTTGGGATGGCAGAGCATGGAGCTGGAGCAGTCACAGTTGGGATGGCAGAGCATGGAGCTGGAGCAGTCACAGTTGGGATGGCAGAGCATGGAGCTGGAGCAGTCACAGTTGGGATGGCAGAGCATGGAGCTGGAGCAGTCACAGTTGGGATGGCAGAGCATGGAGCTGGAGCAGTCACAGTTGGGATGGCAGAGCATGGAGCTGGAGCAGTCACAGTTGGGATGGCAGAGCCAGAAAGTGATGCAGCCACAGGTGGGATGGCAGAGCATGGAGCTGCAGAATCCACAAATGGGCTGGCAGAACAGGGGTCTGGGGAAGCCACAATTAGGATGGCCGGGCATGGAGCTGGGACAGTCATCGT
>JAQIHN010000814.1:0-24146 GCA_027917425.1 Gastrophryne carolinensis
CAGCGAAAGGGTTAAACAGGCCAATGAGACCATTTTGTGAATATAGGGCAGGTATGTCTCATTTGTATAAACTAATCAGTTGTTGTGGGCCAATGAGCCTGATGCCCTACTGGTCAATCCCCTGCTATGTCTTTTTTAAGCATTCCCATGTCACTGGTTCACTACCCATGATAGTGTTCTGCTGGGTGTTGTAGTGCCTTGTGTTTAAGTCTGTTACTGTTGCCGAATCAGCCTCGTATAACTACTACTTGATCACTGCCTGGACCGATGCACGGCAGGATGACCTCAAGTCTGTCATCCCCTGTGTACCACAAACTCTCTGACCACCCGGTTTGACCCATGGCTTGACCCTCAACCTTCTTCCTTCTCATTCCCTTGGTGCCATGCTCCAGAAGGACTGCCATTCTCATGTATGACCCCAGCCAGCTTGACCGTTCAGTCTTGTTCATCCACCTTTACCCTTTAAGTCAGCATCCTTTGTGCTAATTAAGACCTGGGGGCAACTGTGTCCAGTGAGGCATATCCAGCATTCCAGCGAATGGGAGCTTGTCTACAGACAGAAGCAGCAGCGGAGATTGGGGGCTGCTGACTCACCTGAAGGTGGGTGTCCCACGTGGCCTGGTATTATCACGGGCACACACATGGAAGATCTTATGGCGCAAGTGTAGGCCATGGCTATCACCATAAAGCAGCTAGCCCACCATGTGGTGAATCAGGAGGACTGCCAGCCACCTGGTTTCCCTTTCAGAGATGTTTTTGGTTATCATGTAAAGTTTTTGAATTGTAAAAACTCTTATGAGCAATATTTCAGACTGCAGTCCAACTCTTCAGGTACAGAGATTCAGAAAGTGGATCTGATCATTTCTCTTTTGCAAGGAGCCCCACAGATGAGGCCCTACAGACTGTTTCTGCATTTTTCACAGTCATGGAGGTCCTGTATGCGGGTCCAGATAGGGCTTCCATTGCTGAGGCTAGGCTGCGAAGTCTTAAACAATGGAAACGTAATGCAGAGGAGTACAGCTCAGTATTTAATTGATAGTCAATCTTTTCCCATTGGAACAATTTGACCCTCTGCAGTCAATTTCAGATTGGACTCTCAGAGAGTTTTAAAGATGCCCTGGTAAACTTTCCTCCACCTGAAATCTTGGACCTCAGAGAACAACACCTGGAGAAGTCTCCAAGTGCTTCTTCTCATGGGTTTCCCCTTGCTCCCACTAGCTTCAGAAGAGCACTTGGCAAGATCTGACTCTCCCAGGCTGAGAAGATGAGACGTCATACCCAGGGCTTGTGCCTTTATTGTGGCAATCTAGGGGACCTTGCAAGAGCCTGCCAGCGCCTAGATAAGGTTGAGGAAACCTGTCTAGATGGCCTGGTTTCTTTTTCTTGTATTAACAAATTTCTGTTACCCGCTATGATCATATGGAAACCCTCCAGGAAGTCTGTCACCACCTTTATCGATAGTGGGGCAGCTGGCAACTTTTGGATAGGTCTCTTGTTGTCACTCTAGGTATTTCATTAATACCCTTGGATAACCCCCTTCACGTTCTGGTTGTTAATAATCTGCCTATCCGCAAAATCTGGTTGGGGGCTCCTCCCATTCAGAAAGTCTAGAATTCGTAGTCTTAAATTGTCCTGACACCCCCATTGTCTTGGGGTTCCCTTGGTTGAAGACCCACAATCAGCTCTTATCAACTGTGAGGATCTAATGAAGTGGAGCTCATTTTGTTTTGATCTCTGTATTTGTACTGCCCCTAAGGCCACCAATGTCTCCCTTGATGGTTTACTTCTGCCATATGCAGATTGGGTGGACATGTTCTCCGAAAGATCTGCCAACTCGCTTCCTCCTCAAAGAGCTTATTTAGCTGTTGCTGGGTACTATGCATCCTAGGGGTAAGATTGACAACTTGACCTGGGTGAGAATTTGAAAAAAGGCTTTATCTGTCCATCCACCTCTCTAGTGGGGGCAGGCTTCTTTTTTGTCAAAAAGAAGGATAGGTGGATTATGGCCTTGTATAGATTATCAAGGTAAAAAACAGATACCCCTTGCCCATAATTGGAGACATAATTGGGTCCTGGATTTTCAGGAAGTTAGACCTGAGGGGACCTATAATCTAATTTGCATACTTCAAGGGTATGAATAGAAAACAGCCTTTAATGTAAAGGACAGGCACTATGAATATCTAGTTATGCAATGCCCCTGCGGTCTTTCAAAATTTTGTAAATATTCTTTGATAGTTTCTGGGTCAATTTGTGGTAATCTACTTAGACGAAAGGCAGGTTTGCAAAAACTGAGAGAGAACAGCTTTTTTGCCAAACTGTCCAAGTGTGTGTTTGAGGTCATCAAAGTCCCTTTCTTGTGGTATCTGGTTTCCAATCAGGGTCTGTTTATGGATCCCTCCAAGAACCTAAAAGCCTTGCAGAGATTTCCATTTTACAGACATTTCATTAAGGGATTCTCTTCTATAGATGTCCTTTCGTAATATTCTGGGTCCCCTGAAAGAAAAATTTCACCCTTTTGCATACGTTTCACATAAATTATGAATTATGATGTAGAGGACAGGGGTGAAACTGGCATTTGAGGAATGGAGGCATTCGTTGGAATGGTCTCTACACCCCACTACTGTATATACCAACCATAAAGATCTCGAATACATTGAACCTGACAAGAAGCTCAACTTACGCCAGGCTCGCTTTTTTTCTCCCTCTTCAATGTTGTTATTAAATTTTAACCAGGCACAAAGTAGATGCTTTGTCACACAACTTTGGGGAGTGTAAGGGTAGGTTTGATGAGAAAGAACACATTCTGCCCTCTGGTTGTGTAGTTGGTGTCCTGTTGCCAGATCTGTCTAATTACTTAGTGCCATTTCAGGCAATTTCCCCTCTGGGTAAGCCTCCATGTTGCAGATATGTTCCACTGCATTTACGTCTGTCAGTGTGTCAAGCCCCGTGGGACACCTGCCTTCTAGGTAAGTCCACAGCTTCCAATCTCAGCTGCTAGCTTAACCTATAGCCAAGCTCCCTTTTGCTGGGATGCTTTACATGCCTTGCCAGACACGGTTACCCCCAGGACTTTGTAGCACAAAGGTTGTGAACTTATAGGGGTGAAGGCGGATGAACTAGAGGAAAGACTAGGGCACACTGTCTGCAGCATAGCTGGAGGGCATAAGGATGCCATACTCACGTGCACACGAGCATGAGCACAGAAGCAAGGAGAGGAGGAGGTATGTCCGCTCAGCCCGCTTGAGCCGACACTGCTCTAGCCAGCTGCCAGGCGAAAGAAGTCTCCGTCAGCCACCCTAGCCTGCGCCACCCTCAGATGTTGCGGGAGCAGACAGGAGGTAAGTTTATCGTGACACTACCCTCCCTTCACAAGGAGCCTCAGGACCCTTACTTGGCTTATCAGGATAGTTCCGATTGAACTTCATAATCAAGGTATTGACATGGACATCCTTAGCTGCTACCCAACATTTATCCTCAGGGCCAAATTCCACCCAATTAATTAAATATTGCAAAGACTTTTGTAATATTCGAGAGTCGAGTATCTTATTAATCTCGTACTCCAGTTCATCTTCCACAATGCCAGGTGAAGAAGATCACACCTGAATGTTCCCGGCGGATTTCAATAAAGATGGAGGGACGGAGGGATCTCGACCTTAAAGGTAACAACTTTGGACCAAGCTTCAGTGAAGGTTGGTGAAGGGTAATATTCCAGGTGGATACCCAGACCAATTCAACCACCTGAAATGATGGTTCCTGTGACCTATGTCGGTCGGCAAAAGACTTATGCCTTTTTGGTAGCTTCTTTAAAGTTATCTTGAACTCTAGACCAAATGATCACTCTCTCTCGAAACCATTCCTCCCACACCGGCAAATTGGAGGAAGGGCCAGAGAGAAGATGCCTTGGGATTTTTCCCATAGTTGAAAAATAAAAGTGAAAATGTAGTTGATTTGCTAGGCACATTATTGAAAGCAAACTCTGCAAATTCGATTTTCGAAATTCAGACAATTGATCCTGGCAATCTGAGACAAAGCAGTGCAGGTATTGTTCCAGAGACTGATTCACTCTTTCAGTCTGAACGTTAGACTGTTGGTGAAAAGCCGATGATAGAGATACTTTAATACAAGGGTGGATAATTATTTTTTCTATGGGGCCACATGAGAAACTAAAAATATTGTGGAGGGCCGGGCCAAAAGGCTGAACTCAATTCTGCATAATATTAATTGTATTTCTTTACAAAAAGCAGTAAACTCTTTTGGAAAACCCTGCATTCAGCATCTACCTTTCTTTTTTTTAGCAGACATTTTGAGGGCTAAAGCCCTCTTGTGACAAGGATCATGTACACTTAGCTGACAACTGGAAGGGAGGGTGATACTGGTTAGTAGGATCCACAGGAAGGGGGAATATCGCCCCACAGATGTCAGCAGCTCACTGTTCCACCACACTGGGCAGAGCAATTGCAGCCCCACTTCCCTCACTCTCCTTCCCCTTAAGCTTAGCAGCAGCCCGAAGATGGCTTCCAGTCAGGGCACTTATGAGTCCCGCCCCCCCCTCCCAGGCAAGATGGCGCCGGAGCCTACCTCCTTCTGCTCCCCTGGCTCTTCTTCACTGTTGGACGCCCGCCCGTCCCTCTACGCAGCGGGTCAGCGCCTCCGGCAGTGTACACAGGGGATCACTTAAGAAGCAGCAGATCGGTAGCTCGGCTCGCTGGGTCTGGCCCGTGAGTGAGGAAGAGAAAACGAGCCAGACCAGCGGCCGATTGGCTGCTGCTTAAGTGATCGCCTGTGTACAGTGCGGGAGGCGTCGACCCGCTGCAAAGAGGGATGGATGGGCGCCTCGCAGACAACACGAGCGGAGGGACGCCGAATCACGAGCAGAGGGACTTCGCCAGCCAGCTCAGCCCGGGGCGGTCAGAGCCAACCAAAGGCTCGTATATGGGCCCCGGGCCTCACAATGCCCAGGTCTGCTTTAATACCTAATTGTGCACAAAAGTCCCTCCAAATGCGAGAAACAAATTGAACCCCCGATCAGACACTATATCTTGAGGTATGCCGTGAAACCGAGAGATGTGTTTTATAAATAGCTGAGCCAGTTCAGGAGCCGACGGAAGTTTTGCCAGAGGAATAAAATGCATTTTACTGAATCAGTGGACCACTAGATTATGGCAGGTCAACAATGAAATCCATGGAGATGTGGGTCCAAGGCTCTCCAGGAACCTCCAGAGGTACTAATAACCCTATTGGAAATGTATGGGTCCCCTTGCTATGGGCACACACAAAACAAGCTTCGACAAAGACAGTAATAACGTGCCTGATAGTTGGCCATCATACATGACGATTGGCAGAGCCAGTGTTTTCTGATTACCTAAATGACCTGAGGTTTTAGCATCATGAAATTCTTGCAGGACAGAGAGAGCAGAACAAAAAGGGCACCCCTGAAATGGTATTAAGAACCTGAACAAATCAGGGAGAAGAGCACCAACTACATAACCTGAGGGTAAAATGGGTTCCTTCTGATGGAATCTACCCTTACATTCCCCAAAGTTGCACGACAAGGCATCCGCTTTGGTATTTTTTGCTCCTAGTTTAAAAGTAATAACGAAATTAAAATGGGAGAAAAAGAGCACCCAGCGGGCCTGACAAGACTTGAGTCTTTTGGCTGATTCATTATACTCGAGGTTCTTATGGTGGGTATAAACCATAATCGGGTGCAGAGAGCCTTCTAACCAAAGCCACAACTCCTAAAAAGCCAGTTTTATTCCTAACAATTCTCGATTCCCTACATCAAAGTTTTGCTCGACTGGACAACATTTTTGCGAGAAATAGGAACACTCACTTTTTTGGATCACCGGAATATTGTGAAAGGACTGCTCCCACCCAAGTTCTGAAGCATCCACCTCCAAAATTAATGGACGATTAATATTGGGATGGATCAATACAGGGGCTGACGTAATAGTCTTCTTTACGGTATGAAAGGCCTTCACTGCTGAAGGAGGCCAATTCTCCACAAAAGCGCTTTTCTGGGTTAGGTCTGTTAAAGGCCACAATCAAATCCCTTAATGAAACACCTGTAGAAATTGGTGAAACCTAGGAACCTCTGAAGGGCCTTTAAAGTTTTAGGCTGTTCCACTCAAAGACTGCAGACACCTTGGAGGGATCCATAACCAGACCCTGATTAGAGACCAGATACCCCAGGAAAGGGACTTTGAAGTCCTCAAGTACACATTTAGACAATTTGGCATAGAGACTGTTCTCCCACAACTTTTGTAACACTGCCTAAACATGTCGTCGGTGTTCAAGTACTGAACGGGAGGAAATTAGGATATCATCAAGATAAACAGCCACAAATCGACCCAGATATTCGAGTCAGCAGACTTTTTGGAGAACACATCTGTCTAGCATAGGAAGAAGGTAACCCTTCTAGTGAGACATGGGTGGTCCTAAGGGCTGTGCAGAAACAGTGGTTAAGACAAGACAAGCTCCACCTAGACAAATTTCTTAACCAAGGGAACCCAAGGACTGCTGGGGTAACTGGACATTCTAAGACCAGGCATTTCAGATACTCAGAATGAGAGGAACCCACAATTAATTTCAAAAGAGGGGTTTTATAAGAAACCAATCCCCCCAGGATAGAAACGTTCCCTCAACCATGTCTAAGAGCTGAAGTTTTCCGCCTACGACTGCTTAGTGGGGCAGGTCTTGGCAAAGTGACCTGGGTTACCACAATACAGACAAAGGCCCTGTGTCCGTTGCCTCGTTTTATCGTTTTTTTTCCCCATCTTCTTTGTGTCATTGATCAAACCCATCTTGATGCTGCTAAATTAGTGATTTAAAAGTCACTTTATAAGTTTTGTCTGAGAGCTTATCTTCTCTCTATTACATTCACTTACCTGGGATGTTCTGTCTGTAGAACCGCCGCAACCGGGGCCAATTTCGCCATTTGAGGTCTGACAAGTGCTGCATAATTTGTGTGTGGGTGTAAGGTGATGTCCCCTCGCTGCTCAGATGGGCTACCACCTCCTCTTCCAACATCCTCTTTTCATGGGTGTTGGGCTTGAAGTCATATCAGTGTGTAATGAAAGTCTGTAAAGACAACAAACAAGTTACACAGTTAGTTTCTGTCCTTCCCAGTTTGGTTGCACCTAACTCTCCCCTCCACTAGTACTGTCAAATATTGCTCACTGACCCCGCAATAGCCACATGGTGGATCCAGCTCTCCCATCCAACACACTGGTGGATTGCAGTCGCAGATGCACATAGGCCAAGTGGCGCACCTAACCCTCCCCTCCCCTAGTACTGTAGGATATAGTGCTTTCTGACCCTGTGTAGCCACATGGTGGACCCGGCTCTCCCATCCAACAGTACTGCCAGATTGCAGTCACAGACGCACATAGGTCAAATGGTGCACCTAACTCTCCCCTCCTCTAGTACTGTCGGATAGTGTTTGCGGACCCTGCGTAGCCACATGGCGGACCCAGCTCTCCCATCCAACAGTACTGGTGAATTGCAGTCGCAGACACACCTAGGCCGAGTGGCGAACCTAACTCTCCCCTCCGCTAGTACTGTAGGATAGTGCTCGCTGACCCTGTGTAGCCACATGGTGGATCCAGCTCTTCCATTCAACAGTACTGCTGGATTGCAGCCACAGGCGCACGTAGGCCAAATGGTGCACCTAACTCTCCCCTCCACTAGTAGTGTTGGATAGTGCTCGCTGACCCCGCATATCCACATGGCAGGCTCAGCTCTCCCATCCAACAGTACTGGCGGATTGCAGTCTCGGACACACTTAGGCTCAATGGCACATGTGGGTTTGCATAATAATCTGGGCCTGTAAAACCACTTGGAATACAAGGCCTCTGCCATTACTGTGCTCCCTGCCATGTGCCTTCATTCGAATGTCGCTGCTCCAGTCTGTCACCTATACGCACCTTTACTTGATTGCAAAGCGGCACACCTGCATAGGCAAATGGCATAGCTTGGCATAGCCAAGCGACTTATCCTCAGAACATATGCCTGCTGCTCCCTGGTGTAGACTGTAGGTGCCATATTGGTTCTTTGCGTCAGCATTGGTGTCTGCATGTCACCCCACCCTGCGCCGAGGCACCCCAGCTTCGGCATGCCCAGCAGATTCCTGATATGTACTTGTATCCTTACACCCAAATTTTGGCAAAAGTTTCATTGCACCTATGCTGGCCTGTAAAATACACACAAATGAGGTCCAATTAACCAGTCACATATATATATAAAAGTACTTCTGACCCACTTTGAGGCCAGTGCTTTCTTTGGATATCCAGATGTCCAAACACAGGAATGGCCAAGGTAGACACAGCACCTGGCCAATGTAATGCAGCCCAAGGCACACCCCTGCAGCCTCTCATGCTACCCACTCAGAGCAGGTCACCCGCAGCAGTATGAGGCAGCAGCGGCGAGAGACCTACACGCAGAGCTACCTGCACTCCATGTTACAACCACTGATCAGCACAGTGCGGACCACAGTGGAGCACCATGCAGAGCCAAAGGCACAGCAGCAGAGCCACATCTGGGCCTGCTGGATCCCCGGCCAGTAGCCTGTGATCCAGCCCTACTGGCCCTGGTAGTGGCCACAGTGGCTCCCCCTCCACCCAACACACCACCCAACAGACCCCATCATCGGCCAACCAGACTGGTCATAAACCCACCAGGGGCAAGCTGAGTGGCTAGTTAAATGATGCCCAGCTGGAGGTCCTGCTGGATAGTGTTTTGGCAAAATATGATTGTCTGAATGGGTCACAGTTCTGCTCTACCCTCAAACTATTGCAGGAGAAGATGTGGATAGATATTGCCCACAACGTGATGGGTGTGTGGCTTGAGCCCAAGAATGCTGAGCATCGGAGGAAATTCAGCAACAGACAGGCTGAGGGGGAGTGAGCAGAGGGATGTTTTGGCCTCTTAAATTCCAACACTTTCCACATCATTTTATTTTTTATATTTGTAGGTTGCAAACTGAGGGAGGACTTCCCAAAACACATGCCAAGGATCGGGCGGCAGGGATGCTGCATCCCAACACCCACAGATCAGGGACCTGCAACACCAATTACTGACATCTGCCTACCGGTAGTAAGAGTTGTCACATGGGGTGGGGGAGGAGCCCAAACAAAACACAGCAACATGACTGTCCACAGGCATGCTCAGAGCGGGAAGACTTTCCTGGGATACAAGTGGTGGGCCGAGTAACACACAAATGTTGTGGGTAACTATTTTGATGTACGGCGGGTGATGAACTCACAGAACAGATGAACAGAGAATTGGAAGGAATCCATACAAGTTATGTGTCAGGAATCGGCGCTTACCTGGGCCTCGTTCCAGCGCCGTCTCCAGGCGCCCGGCCGCAGCAGCAGTTCCCGCTCGGCGGCCGCGGCGGGCGCGCGCACGGCCGTCCTTCCTCCTGCCTCCCTGCATCGTGCTCGCGCACGTGCGCGAGCATCTCCGTCTTATGCCCTCCGGCGGCGCTGCTGTCTGCGCGCCCGCCGGAGGAGGAAACTCTAGACGGGCTCTACCAGGGGGGAAGTTCCCCCTCACAGTCATGAGCCTATGAGCTCAGAATTCAGGACTGGGCCAATGAGCCCTTAGTTAGGGAATATTAGGTTAGACGCCCTGACCCAATCACACGCCGCATCCCATGTGCACCAATCACACTCCTATCCTCCATCTGTCTGTCCCTATAAAAGGTTCTGTCGGTCAGTTGCTCGGCGCCTGTGATAGTGCCTTGTACCCAGTTTAGTAGCTTGTCTCTAAAGATTATTTTTTGATCTCCCGTTGCCGACCACCGCCCGTCTTGACTACTCCCGATCTGATCTCCTGTTGCCGACCTTCGCCTGTTTTGACCACCCCCGATCTGATCTCCTGTTGCCGACCCCTGCTTGATCCTCGACCACGTCTTGTCCAATCCTTTGTACCGCTGCCATCTCGGAACTTCTGTTGCTGACCCCTAGCCTGTTGGACTTCCGTTATACGCTCAGCGATCGGGCTGCTCGGCACCACTTCCAGCCGCGGGTTCTCCAGGCCTCTGAACAGTAAGACTCCAATCTTTGAGCCATTGAAGTCCTGGGGGCAACCGATCCCGGGCAGGCGTGCTCTGCGTCCCGGCAAGCGGGGGCTCCTAAAGGTGAAGCTGGCTGCGGAGATTGGGGGTTGAGGTCTTACTGAGAGGACTGGAGTTATCTAAGTGGATAGCTGTAGTACCCGGAGCGTGACATTATCACAGGCCAATGGGTTATGCCTATATTGTGGGAACTCGGGACATTTCGCAGGGTCCTGTCCCAACAAGGGGAGACCGGCGGAAAACTTCCGCACCCAGACCAGGTAGAGAGTACTGATCTGGGTGAGTCAGTTTGCAACTCTCGCCAAAATAAAATGTTAGTACCCATTGACCTATCTTGGGGTTCTTCCAAGCAAACAGCTTCCGCCTTTATCGACAGCGGTGCGGCGGGAAACTTTCTGGATAGGAGCATGATCTCTCTTTTAGGTATTCCGTTAGTTCCTCTTGAAAGATCCCTACAAGTTTTGGCCATCAATGGGAAGGCCATCCAGGGGGGACCTATAAACACCAAGACCCCACCTCTTCGGTTAATTGTTGGCTCTTCCCACTCTGAGTTCTTAGAATTTTTCATCTTCGACTGTCCAGAGACTCCGGTGGTTTTGGGATACCCCTGGTTACAACTCCACAACCCGTGATAGATTGGCGGGTTGGAGAATTGATCAAGTGGAGTGACCATTGTAAAAGTCACTGCTTTACTACAGGCCTTAGAAGTATGCTAGTTTTACCTCAGGGATTACCTCAACCATATGCAGACTGGGTTGATGTCTTCTCTGAAAGTTCTGCGGATACCCTCCCTCCACATCGGTTTTATGACTGCCCTATTGACTTGCTGCCTGGCACGATTCCCCCGAGGGGAAAAATTTATAATCTTACCCTGCCTGAAGAGCAAGCAATGAGGGAGTACATCACCGAAAATTTAAGGAAGGGATTTATTCGCCCCTCTACCTCACCTGCCGGGGCGGGATTCTTTTTTGTAGAGAAAAAAGATGGCGGCCTGAGACCATGCATAGATTATCGAGCCTTGAATAAAATCACTGTTAAGAACCGATACCCCTTACCCTTGATTGGGGATCTGTTCAATCAAGTCACTGGGTCCCAAATTTTTTCCAAGTTGGATTTAAGAGGGGCTTACAATCTTATTCGCATCCGACAGGGGGATGAGTGGAAAACCGCATTTAATGTGAAAGACGGCCATTACGAGTACCTGGTCATGCCTTTTGGGCTTTGTAACGCGCCAGCCGTTTTTCAAGATTTTGTCAACGATATTTTCAGGGAGTATCTCGGTAGATTTGTGGTCATATACTTAGACGATATTCTCATTTTTTCTAATTCCTTGTTGGAGCACAGACGTCATGTTAAGTTGGTACTACAAAAATTAAGGGAGAACAACTTATTTGCTAAACTTTCTAAATGCGTGTTTGAAGTCACCACAGTTCCTTTCTTAGGGTATATAATTACCAACCAGGGTTTAGAGATGGACGCGGGGAAAGTTTCGGCGGTTCAGGATTGGGTTCAACCCAAGACCTTAAAAGAATTGCAGCGTTTTCTAGGTTTTGCCAATTTTTATCGGCGGTTCATCAAAGGCTTCTCTCATGTTGTTGCACCTCTTACCAATCTTACCCGTAAGGGGGCCTTTATGGCTAACTGGTCCTCCTCTGTCTGTGAGGCCTTCCTGACCTTGAAGCGGGCCTTCACTTCGGCGCCAGTGTTAATTCACCCAGATATTCGTAAGGCCTTCATTGTTGAAGTAGATGCTTCAGAGCTGGGAGTGGGTGCAGTTTTGTCGCAGTATTCCGGTGACCCTGAGCGTCTACATCCATGTGCTTATTTTTCACGTAAATTCAGTACCGCGGAGCAAAATTATGATGTTGGTAATAGGGAACTATTAGCTATTAAACTGGCTTTTGATGAATGGCGACACTGGCTGGAGGGTTCTTTACATCCTATAACCGTGTATACCGATCACAAAAATCTTGAATACATTGGGTCTGCCAAGAGATTGAACTCTCGTCAAGCACGTTGGGCATTATTCTTCTCACGTTTCAATTTTATTATTACGTTCAAGCCAGGTGTAAAAAATACTAAAGCGGATGCTCTATCTCGCATGTTCGGTGAATGTAAGGATCGGGGTGATACTGGTGACCCGATTCTACCTATGGGTTGTGTGGTCGGGGCATTACTTCCTGATC
Organism: Gastrophryne carolinensis; assembly: GCA_027917425.1. NCBI lineage: Eukaryota > Metazoa > Chordata > Amphibia > Anura > Microhylidae > Gastrophryne > Gastrophryne carolinensis. Next base: position 12,265 of record JAQIHN010000814.1, read on the forward strand.
TCTCTAACACGTTGGCGCCGTTTCAAGACCAGTCTCCTAGTGATGTTCCCTTGGGATGCCAGTTTGTACCGCCACATTTGCGTTCAGATGTAATTCGCGAATTTCACGATGCTAAAACTGCTGGTCATGTGGGTAACCGAAAAACCTTTATGCTTGCCCGTCGCCATGTATGGTGGCCAACCATGAGACGCGATATTACCGCCTTTATCAACGCTTGTGCTGTTTGCGCTCGAAGTAAGGGGGTTCATAAGGCTCCCAGTGGCGGTTTGGTTCCTCTTGAAATCCCTGCTGAACCTTGGACTCATATTTCTATGGATTTTATTGTAGATTTGCCTTTATCACACGGGAATACTGTTATTTGGGTCGTCGTAGATCGCTTCAGTAAAATGGCACACTTCATTCCTCTGGCTAAGCTTCCTTCTGCACCAGAGCTTTCTCGACTATTTACCTCACACATTTTTCGTATTCATGGTATTCTGTCCAATATAGTCTCTGATCGAGGCGTCCAATTTACTTCCCGTTTTTGGAAACATTTCTGTTCGCGGCTGGGTATACAGATCTCTCTTTCGTCTGCCTACCACCCCCAGTCCAATGGGCAGACGGAAAGAACTAATCAAACTCTGGAACAGTACTTAAGGTGTTATGTCTCTGATGCCCAAGAACAATGGGCAGAATTTATTGATTTCGCCGAATTTGCTTACAATAATGCGCCTAGTGAGAGTACCAAGATATCGCCTTTTTATTGTAACTTAGGGAAAAATCCTAGAGCTTCTTCCCTTTCAGGGTCACCCTCCAACTTGCCGGCGTTGGAGGAGTGGCTTCAAGAACGGAAGAATATCTGGACACATGTTCAGGAAATTCTTAAAACCACTAGTTTAAGATATAAGAAATTTGCTGATCGTCGTAGATCACGGGAACCTACTCTTCAAGTAGGCGATCTAGTTTGGGTCTCCACTAAAAATATTGCGCTCCGTCAACCTTCTAGCAAATTGGGTCCAAAATTCATTGGCCCTTTTCCGATAATCAAGAAGTTGAATAATGTGTCGTTTAAAGTTCAACTACCGACGACTATGAAAATACCTAACTCTTTCCATGTTTCGTTGTTAAAACCAGCTAAGAACACTCCTCTTGCTGGTCCTTCGCCGATTCTCGTTGATAATGAGCCAGAATATGAAGTGAATAAAATCCTTGATTCACGTAAAGTGCGTAATTCTTTACAGTATTTGGTGGACTGGGTTGGCTACGGTCCCGAGGATGTCAGGACTATACCAAACACCCGTCTGTCTTAAGCCGGTATCCCCCAATCTCCACCGCCACTTCCGCCTATAGACAAGCCCCCGCTTGTAGGAGACACGGGTAATGCCTCTCCCAGTCGGTTGCCCCCAGGACTTAACAGGCGCAAAGGATAACAGCTTAAGGTGCAGAATGATGTTTGGCAGGGAATCCCGAATGAGGATGCCGGGTGCGAAAGTCCGTAATTCAGGCCGAGGTCAAACCAGGAGGTCACATGCGAGGTATCCAAGGGAGATAACGAAAGAGTGGTCGAGGGTAGCCGAGGTCAAGTCCAGGAGGTCACAGGCGAGGTACAGGAGGGTCAGGCAAAAGAGTGGTCAGGCAAAGCAGAAGGTCAAGGCTGGCAGCAGGCGAGAATAGTCAAAGTCCAAATCCAAATTATTCACTAAGACACAGCAACGCACATCCAGAACCCAGAAGCTATAACGGGCACTGGGATACTGGAATGGTGCAGTTTTATAGGGATATCTGGCCAGTGGGAAACAGGGAAAATGGAGGGAACAGAAGTGTTTGGTGCACAATCTAAAAACGGGAGTGGTCCCAGGAACTGGACGGCCCAGGCCAGACAGGCCGACCAGTCCCTGGGCTCACTCTATGAGCAGGACAGAGATTGGGTGATTCAAACTCGCCCCCGGCGGACGCGCTGGGGAAAGCGCCGCCGGGAGGCATAAAGGAGACGTGCTCGCGCGCAGCGCGCGAGCACGTTGAAGATCGAGCGCGCCCCCGCCGGGAGGGGGAAGCGCCACACAGCGAGGGAGCTCGGCGGGACCGCGCAGCCGCGCAGAGCGGGCTGCGGCGCGGCCGCCGACACCATCCCGCGCCGCCGACCCCTGACCCCCACAAGCGAGCTGAGGAGCCAAGACACCCGGGGAGCGCCGGGCAGCAACCGGCCGGGGACCGCCCGACAGCGCGCCGCGGGACCAGGGACGGCGACGAGGTAAGTGCCTAACATTACCCCCCCCCTGAGGAGGGGCCACCGGACCCTCCAAACTGGGTTTCAAAGGATTCTCTCTGTGAAACCTCTTTACCAAATTCTGCGCATGAACCTCTCTGGCCGGAACCCAAGATCTTTCTTCCGGACCGTATCCCTTCCAGTCAATAAGATATTGAAGAGAGTTTCGAAAAAGGCGAGAATCAAGAACCCGGGCAACCTCAAACTCCTGATGCCCATCAACTAACACAGGACTAGGAGGACTATTAGGTTCATGGTTTTTTGCAGACTTAAGAAGTGAAACATGAAAGGATTTACAGATTTTCATGGACGAAGGGAGGGCCAGCTGATACGTAACCTGATTAATTTTTCGTGTTATGGGGAAGGGGCCAATAAATTTAGGTCCTAACTTAGCGGAGGGCTGGCGAAGCGCCAAATTCTTGGTTGAAAGCCAAACCCAGTCACCCACCTTAAAGCTAGAGTTAGAAGATCGTTTGCGATCAGAAAATTTTTTCTGCTGAAGAGCGGCCTTAGCTAGATGTTGCTGGATTTTATTCCATTCCCCTGGCCATTTGGAAACCCATTCATCCACGGAGGGAACTCTAGAGGGTTGGTCCGAAAGGGCAGAAAACTTCAGGTCCTTGCCATAAACACAATGGAAAGGAGAAACCCCCGTGGAAGAATGTGCGGCGTTGTTAAATGCAAATTCCGCAAATGGTAAGAAGAAGGCCCAATCAGTTTGAGTATCCGCCGTAAAACAGCGCAAATATTGTTCCAGGGACTGGTTCGTTCTCTCGGTTTGTCCATTCGATTGCGGATGGAAGGCCGAGGAAAGGGAGACGGTGAAACCCAACTTGGCACAGAAAGCCCTCCAAAACCGGGAGACAAACTGGACCCCCCCTATCCGAAACAATATCCATGGGAATACCATGAATCCTAAAAACATGAGTAATGAAGAGCTGAGCAAGAGTTTGAGCTGAGGGGAGTTTCTTTAAAGGGACGAAATGGGCCATCTTGCTAAAGCGGTCCACAACTACCCAAATAACAGTATGTCCCTGAGACGGGGGAAGGTCAGTAACAAAATCCATGGCCAGATGGGTCCACGGGGAGGCAGGAATGGACAATGGAAGGAGTGGGCCTTCAGGCGAACGCCTCAAGGACTTACTTTGGGCACAAACTTTGCAAGCGGAGACAAATCTTTGAGCGTCCTTCCTGAGAGAAGGCCACCAAACTTGGCGTGATAATAAAGCTATGGTTTTCTTAACCCCTGGATGACCGGTTGTTTTGGTATCGTGAAAATGGGACAAGAACTCAGACCGGTAAATAGAGGGCACAAACAGGGCTGAAGCAGGTTTCCCAGGAGGAGCTTGGGCCTGGAACTGAGTAAGATCAGGAAGTTGGGGTTGGATGGCGGCCACCACTAGGGAGCGAGGTAAGATGGGAGACACCACCCTTTCCGGTAAATCAGGAGGAGAGAAACTCCGAGACAGGGCATCCGCTTTTATATTTTTGGACCCGGGCTTATAAGTTATAGAAAAATTAAACCGAGAAAAGAATAAGGACCAGCGAGCCTGTCTAGGAGTTAATCTCTTGGCGGACTGGATGTATTCTAGATTTTTATGGTCCGTAAAGACCGTAACTGGATACTGAGCCCCCTCCAGCCAGTGTCTCCATTCCTGGAAGGCTAGCTTGATGGCCAGTAATTCTCTATTGCCGATGTCATAATTTCTTTCGGCCGCTGAGAATTTCTTGGAGAAGAAGGCACATGGATGGAGGCGTGCAGGTGAGCCGTAATACTGAGACAAGACTGCCCCGACCGCGACTTCAGAAGCATCCACCTCCACAAGGAAAGGTCGTTGCTCATCAGGGTGGACTAGGACGGGAGCAGCACTAAATACCCTCTTAAGATTCCCGAAGGCCTGGACAGCTTGAGCCGGCCAAACCGGGGGGTACCCGCTTTTCTTAGTTAGGTTAGTTAGTGGTGTAACCAGGGCAGAAAAATTCTTAATGAACCTTCTATAAAAATTGGCAAAACCCAAAAACCTTTGCAGGCCCTTCAAATCTCTGGGCTGCTCCCATTCTAAAACAGCCTTCACCTTAGATTGGTCCATAGACAGACCAGATTTGGAGATAATGTAACCGAGAAACGGAACCTCAGATACTTCAAATTGACATTTCTTTAACTTGGCATATAAATTGTTCTCCCTAAGCTTCTGCAAAACCAGACACACGTGTTTACGATGTTCATCAATGGATGAAGAAAAAATTAAAATGTCGTCTAAGTAAACAACCATAAACCGGCCAAGATAGTCCCTAAAGATTTCATTGACAAAACTTTGAAAGACCGCAGGGGCATTACACAGGCCGAAAGGCATTACTAAATACTCATAATGCCCTTCAAGGGTATTGAAGGCCGTCTTCCACTCGTCCCCCTGCCTGATTCTTATGAGGTTATAGGCCCCCCGGAGATCGAGCTTAGAGAAGACCTGCGCCCCAACCACCTGTGTAAAGAGTCCCTCAATAAGCGGTAGGGGATACTTATTTTTTACCGTGATGTTATTTAAGCCCCGGTAATCAATACAGGGGCGAAGTCCCCCATCCTTTTTCTCCACGAAAAAAAACCCTGCCCCTGCTGGAGAAGATGAAGGCCGAATGAACCCTTTTTCTAAGTTCTCGGCGATATATTCCCGCATGGCGAGGGTTTCTGTTCGGGTCAAATTAAATATTCTCCCTCTGGGAGGCATCGTACCAGGAAGCAGTTCAATAGGGCAGTCCCAAGGTCTATGGGGAGGAAGTTTGTCTGCCGCCTTTTCTGAAAAGACATCAGCAAACTCCAAATATGGAGTTGGAACCCCAGTAGGTGCTAAGTGCGCAACCCTGAGTGGGAATTCTAGGCAGTTCTGAAAACACTGGTGTCCCCACTTGGTGATTTGCCCCGAAACCCAATCAATTTGGGGATTGTGCTCCTGCAGCCATGGCAAACCCAAAATCAAAGGGGTACCAGGCATTCTCAATATCAAGAACCTGATAACCTCAGAATGACTGGCTCCCACTTTGATTTGCATAGGAGGGGTTTGGAACCGAACTAACCCCCCAGCCACTGGAGTGCCATCAATGGCTGAAACCCGGATAGGAGTCGGCAAGGTCTGTACCATAATTCCTAAAGTCTGCGCTAGTTCAGAGTCTAGGAAATTCCCAGCTGCTCCAGAATCTAGAAGAGCCTTTAGATTAATACATTTAACACCACTCTTAAACTGGACTGGGATGAAAACTGGAGACGATACTTGAGGAGATACCTTACAGCCTAGGAGGGCCCCCTCGAAACCCCCTAGGCTCTGAAGTTTCCCGACGGTTTCTTTGGGCAAAGTCTGACCATGTGGCCGGTTCCTCCACAATATAGACAGAGCCCCTCAGATAGACGTCGCCGTCTCTCGCCTTCGGTGAGCCTGGTGGCACCTAACTGCATGGGCTCTTCTGAAGGTTGAGTGACTAGAGCCTCAGACTTTGAAGCCGATTCAAGATGCGACCCTTTCTCTAGGCGTCTCTCCCGGAGTCGACGATCAATGCGGATGGCCAGATGCATCAATTCGTCCAGAGTCTGGGGTGCCGGGTAGTTCACCAAGGTATCCTTGATAGTGTCAGCCAAACCTAGTCGGAATTGGCCGCAGAGGGCAGGATTGTTCCAACGTGAGTCAACCGCCCAACGCCGGAATTCAGAACAGTAGTCTTCGGCTGGACGGCGTCCCTGGCGGAGGGTACGTAATTTGGCATCAGCTGAGGCCCCTTTGTCGGGATCATCATAGAGGACCTCCATAGCAGCGAAAAAACTATCCACCGATAGGCGGATTGGGTCCTGAGCTGATAAGCTAAAGGCCCAGGACTGAGGATCTCCATGCAGAAGGGAAATAATCAAGCCAACCTTTTGCTCTTGTGACCCTGAGGAAACCGGACGAAGCTGAAAGTACAATTTACAAGAGTCCCGGAAATTGGCAAATTTTGCCCTGTCGCCGTAGAACTTTTCTGGAAGTGGGATCTTGGGTTCCACAGACATTGCGGCCGGAGTCCCCTGAGAAGTGGGGACAATGGGAGTAGGACGGTTCTCCTGGGCCGCAACTCGATGAGCCAGGTGCTCCACAGCCGCTGTCAAGGCTTGCACCTGCTCCAGGATTTGGTCCATTCTTCTTCTGGCCCGTTATAATGTCAGGACTATACCAAACACCCGTCTGTCTTAAGCCGGTATCCCCCAATCTCCACCGCCACTTCCGCCTATAGACAAGCCCCCGCTTGTAGGAGACACGGGTAATGCCTCTCCCAGTCGGTTGCCCCCAGGACTTAACAGGCGCAAAGGATAACAGCTTAAGGTGCAGAATGATGTTTGGCAGGGAATCCCGAATGAGGATGCCGGGTGCGAAAGTCCGTAATTCAGGCCGAGGTCAAACCAGGAGGTCACAGGCGAGGTATCCAAGGGAGATAACGAAAGAGTGGTCGAGGGTAGCCGAGGTCAAGTCCAGGAGGTCACAGGCGAGGTACAGGAGGGTCAGGCAAAAGAGTGGTCAGGCAAAGCAGAAGGTCAAGGCTGGCAGCAGGCGAGAATAGTCAAAGTCCAAATCCAAATTATTCACTACGACACAGCAACGCACATCCAGAACCCAGAAGCTATAACGGGCACTGGGATACTGGAATGGTGCAGTTTTATAGGGATATCTGGCCAGTGGGAAACAGGGAAAATGGAGGGAACAGAAGTGTTTGGTGCACAATCTAAAAACGGGAGTGGTCCCAGGAACTGGACGGCCCAGGCCAGACAGGCCGACCAGTCCCTGGGCTCACTCTATGAGCAGGACAGAGATTGGGTGATTCAAACTCGCCCCCGGCGGACGCGCTGGGGAAAGCGCCGCCGGGAGGCATAAAGGAGACGTGCTCGCGCGCGCGCGCGAGCACGTTGAAGATCGAGCGCGCCCCCGCCGGGAGGGGGAAGCGCCACACAGCGAGGGAGCTCGGCGGGACCGCGCAGCCGCGCAGAGCGGGCTGCGGCGCGGCCGCCGACACCATCCCGCGCCGCCGACCCCTGACCCCCACAAGCGAGCTGAGGAGCCAAGACACCCGGGGAGCGCCGGGCAGCAACCGGCCGGGGACCGCCCGACAGCGCGCCGCGGGACCAGGGACGGCGACGAGGTAAGTGCCTAACAGAGGAAAGGTGCTGGGTAGCTGCAAAGGATGTGCACGCCAGTGCTCTTGTTAAGAAGTTTCATCGTGACAATCCAGGGAAACCCGGTAAGGGTCCGGAGGCCCCTCGTGAAGGGGGGGTAGTGTCAGGAATCGGCGCTTACCTGGGCCCCGTTCCAGCGCCGTCTCCAGGCGCCCGGCCGCAGCAGCAGTTCCCGCTCGGCGGCCGCGGCGGGCGGGCGCGGCTGCTGCTGCGGGCGCGCGCACGGCCGTCCTTCCTCCTGCCTCCCTGCATCGTGCTCGCACACGTGCGCGAGCATCTCCGTCTTATGCCCTCCGGCGGCGCTGCTGTCTGCGCGCCCGCCGGAGGAGGAAACTCTAGACGGGCTCTACCAGGGGGGAAGTTCCCCCTCACAGTCATGAGCCTATGAGCTCAGAATTCAGGACTGGGCCAATGAGCCCTTAGTTAGGGAATATTAGGTTAGACGCCCTGACCCAATCACACGCCGCATCCCATGTGCACCAATCACACTCCTATCCTCCATCTGTCTGTCCCTATAAAAGGTTCTGTCGGTCAGTTGCTCGGCGCCTGTGATAGTGCCTTGTACCCAGTTTAGTAGCTTGTCTCTAAAGATTATTTTTTGATCTCCCGTTGCCGACCACCGCCCGTCTTGACTACCCCCGATCTGATCTCCTGTTGCCGACCTTCGCCTGTTTTGACCACCCCCGATCTGATCTCCTGTTGCCGACCCCTGCTTGATCCTCGACCACGTCTTGTCCAATCCTTTGTACCGCTGCCATCTCGGAACTTCTGTTGCTGACCCCTAGCCTGTTGGACTTCCGTTATACGCTCAGCGATCGGGCTGCTCGGCACCACTTCCAGCCGCGGGTTCTCCAGGCCTCTGAACAGTAAGACTCCAATCTTTGAGCCATTGAAGTCCTGGGGGCAACCGATCCCGGGCAGGCGTGCTCTGCGTCCCGGCAAGCGGGGGCTCCTAAAGGTGAAGCTGGCTGCGGAGATTGGGGGTTGAGGTCTTACTGAGAGGACTGGAGTTATCTAAGTGGATAGCTGTAGTACCCGGAGCGTGACATTATGCTTGACCTTGCCGTTGCTTTTCCCTTGGCCTTGCAGCAAACAACCAGTCAGCAGCTACCACTGTTCAAGAGGCAACCCCTACACCAACAGCTGAACCATCTGCCGTTGCTACCCTAGGCCCACCATCAAGGCCATGGCCACACAGAAGGCACCCACCCAGTAGGGGGAGCACACTGATGAGGTAATTGTGTGTCCATAATGAACCAAGGGAAGGGGCAGAGTAGAGGAGTCGGTTGAGCCTGCATTACTTTAAACTTTCTGGGACTATGTGGGCACTTAATAATTAATGATTCTCTTTCTTAAACACATACTACACCTCTAATGGATGCAATACAGGAGCTTGAGGAAGACAGCCAGTAAAGTGTGAACCGCCTCCTGACTATTCTGCTGACGCCTCCTCCAGCTGCTGCCACACCTGCTACTGCAGAAAACCCCATCTCCCCCAACCTCATCCCACAACAGCAGTCTGGCAGCAGCAGGCACACCACCTACAGCAAAGGGAAGGGAGGAAGCCAGCCCTGCTATTTGCCTTTGTTAAAGTGGTGCCAAATCATGTAGTGAAACTGGCAGGCCAATAGCCATGCTTTTGGATGCAACTCAACCTGCTATTTTAAAGTGGTGCACTGTACTGCCAGGAAGATCTAGGAGGGCATAAATGCAGTGGTGAAAGAGCAGCAGCACCACAAACCAATGTTGGAGGCACTGCTGGTCCAAATGGTGGAGGCAAACCAGTAAAATGACAGAATGTGCCCGCTGCCTGAGGCACGCCAACCAGCAGAGCGTGTCAACTAGGCCACTTCACCCTAATCACAGCTGAGCGACTTTTCGGGGAAGTCTTTCTCTCTACATCCTTCAGGATGGCCACAGAGAAAGCAGCTTCTCCCTCTAGAAAGGAAACACAAACTGGGACAGGTTAAAAGCCTCACCCCTTCCCCCCAGTTCTCAGTATTGTGTTTCCTTTCCTTCACCTTATTTTTTTTATCAACCCAGGGAGGGGGTACTTGCTGACCCCCAGCTTAAGATGCTGGGCAGGTTACCTGTGGCTGGGGGGTCCACTAGAGCACCACAACCCCTGGCTGTCTGATCATGGAGACAGTGGAGGGACGGTGGCAGCGCAGATCTAGGGGGCTTCCACTTGTTTTGCTGCATCCTTGGTGAGAGGGCAGGACCACCTGGAGGTCGCATATGACATGCTTCTGGGTTACAGGTTTAGCTTCCGGGGCAGACTTACTGGGTGCGCTCTATATCCGGCTCTGGGCTGCGGCAGTGAGGTTTTCTCCTGCACCGGAGCAGTATCTTCACCTGGGCAGCAATATTGACTCGCTACAGTGGGGGTCATTTTATTCAGGCAGCAGAGGTGATCGGAGGCAGAACTTTAGGACAGGCAAGAACCAGACCGGGTGTACTGTCCCTCCACAATAGCGGGGGTGGCATTCCAGTGACAATATGCCTCAAGATAAGATAGTGAGATGTATTTTATCCACTGTTATACAGGTTGCACTGTTTGTTTATTGCTCAGTGGTCACCTAAAAGCCTTGTCTTGCTCTCTTATGTTTTTAGTCTAACCCGAGTGTTAAGCCCAAGGAGAAAGACAAGGAATAGAAGAAAGATAAAGAGGGATCCTACAAATCTAAGTCTTAGGACGCTAGGACAACTAGGCTCTGCATTAATTGCCCTGCTATCTTACCAGATTCTTGGAACAGAGCTTGTTTTAAGGTCTGCCTAGAGACTGGGGAATAAAGCTGCCAGTTATCCGGTGGATATTCTGAGCAACGTGAAAGCTAATATAGCTTTCAAACTGGAAGAATGCAGGTCAGCTGTGAGGACCACGGCACCCAACCCCAGAGATACCACCCTTCCTATTCCATCTTCACAGGTTCCCATATCCCCTGTTATCACTACAGTGAAGCAGCCAGAGAAGGAGGATAGTGAGGTTCAGATCTCCTCAGGAGAGGATTCTCTTTACCGAGACTTAGCTTTAGATGGAGAGCTGTCTTATAGCTATGCTAGAAGCAGGTTGTCGGAAGAGATGTCAGCATTGCTCCAGGATATTTATGATACCATGCACATTGACTCTGGGGTACAGCCTCTTTCAGTACAGGGTGTCATGTATCATAAATTAATAGTTAAACTGGACCTTCAGCATGATTTAATGAAAAGCCCAAACTCTTAAAAAATATTCCTCAGCGTCCAAAATTAATATATTTTATGTTTTTAGTCACTTATTGTTCTTTCCCTCATCAGGCTGCAAGTCTGCTCTGGACTCTAGTATACGGGCACCGCCATCTTGCCTCAGAAGCATCACATACTGAGGAGAGGAGAGCGGGATAAAGTACAGGGGGTGGGGTTATAGCTGTGCTTTTCATAGACAGAGCAGAGCTGGGGTCAGAAAAAGGACAGCAATCCCAGAATGCAGAGAGGCACGGTCAGAAGACACTTCCTGTTTGCAGGCTGCCTGATGCTCTATGAGCCGCCATTTTGGATGTTTATAGGCTCATAACATGCAGTAGATGCAGGTAGGATGATTTTTAATGTGGGCAATCTGTATGTACAGGGCGGGGGAAACATATAAGATAGACTCTTATTCAGAGTGAAGGACCGCTTTAACTATCATAGGGTGGTTCCACATATATATGTAAATCCTTTAGCTTCCATGGCTACTGTTTACTCTCATTCTGTCAGTTCCCAGGAAACCAGTAGATGCAGGTAGAAGTATTTTTAATGTAGGCAATCTGTATGTACAGGGTGTGGGAAACATATAAGGTATGCTCTTATTCAGAGTGAAGGACCGCTTTAACTTTCATAGGGTGGTTCCACATATATATGTAAATCCTTTTGCTTCCATGGCTACTGTTTACTCTCATTCTGTCAGTTCCCAGGAAACCAGTAGTAGTAGTACCTGCAGCTTTTGTCGCCCTCTGTTGCCAGACCATGTTTCACTATTTTGCGCTACACATGTTCAACTGTGATTTTTGAAAGGATTTCCAGGGATTTCCCAGGAACATGATATATTGTTTTTTTCAAGAGAGTCTGGGCTTCAACATGAAATCTCTTGTTTGGCCTTTTTTTTAGTGCATTCTCAATACATTTTGGTGAAATATGTGAAAAGAAACAAAGGGGGGGGGGGGGGTGGCAGCCGCTCAGACCATTTTATAACTAACCTGGGAGGTGCACGTTAGCAGGGCAATTAGGATACAAAAGTCTTAAAGGAGCCACAGCACTCAACCCTGTTAAGTTGCAGGCCAGCCTATAATCTGTCTCTAAACTTGGTTAAAAACAGAGGACTCGGTCACACACATCTGCAGAAGTATGCTTAAGCTGCACCACTACGCCAAAGTGCCTCTGTGGGGTGCAGTCCTAACTCTAATCTCTGAGAGCCCATTTGGGACATACAGTGCA
>JAQIHN010000815.1:0-24132 GCA_027917425.1 Gastrophryne carolinensis
TGTATTAATCAAGGAAATTGGTCAATAACTGTCACATTTAGTGAGGTATGACTGCAATTTTGGCCTGCAATTCCTCCCTAGGAATTGGGACCCCCTCCTCTAATGCTGTTAAACCAGCCGACGAGATGTGAGATGAGTATGTGGCTAAATTTTCTATAATAAAAACCTGAAAATCCATCCGGACCAAGGGCTGATGTTATCTTCATATCCCTAATTGCCCTCCGAACTTCCTCCGGTGAAAACTCTACCATCTTCTTCATACATGTCGCAGGGATTTTTTTAATCCTGGAAAATGTTTACCATGTATCTATCTCTGTCACATTTACCTTCCCTAGGTGTATAAAGTTTTGTATAAAATGTTGGAATTCCCTTACTACGGCTTTTGGGTCCTGGGTGAGATTCCTATCCTGTCTTTTTATTTTTCGGGATACTCCTCATCCCAACCCTTGGTGTGAGACATTGTACTAACATCTTTCCTGGTTTATTGTTAGAAGAATAAGACCTAACTCGACTCCGTTGAAGATCTCTCTCTGCTTTGTTGGTGAGGTTTAAATTAATTTCCACTCTCAGATTTTCTATCTGGGTTAGGAGTTTCCTGTGTGGATGGGCTTTATGTTTCTACATTAACTGGGCTATCCAGCCTGTCTCTATAATCCTACATCTCTTTGAATTAGGTATTAGTCCAGAGAAGGTAAATATATGGTCAATATGTGAGTAAGTAGAATGAGCAGGAGACAAGTATGTGTAATCTCTATTGACTGGAGCTTTTTTGCGCCATGTCGATCAGATCATCAAGTGGCCAGAAATTGGCTTGCTTTGGGGGCCACTCTATACCCTCTATTTGGGGAGGCTGTTTTGTCTAGAGTAACATCTAGGGCAAGATTAGTATCTCCCCCACAGATGAGAACTCCTTCTAGCTTTGGTACTAAGTCTCTTTTCTGGCCTTTATTTGGGGAATAGTAGAAGACCTGGGAAATCAGTACCTCACCTATTGTACCCTTTACTAGTATATATCGACCATCCTTGTTTGACTCGTTTGACTCCATATCTATAAAAGTAAAGGGAACTATTTTGGTGATACAAATTGCTACTCCCATATTTTTGTGGGGGGCTGATGATCATCATTGGAAACTTGTTATGTAGAAACTTTGAGTAGTATTTCTTCACATGTGTTTCCTGTAGAGATACAATACAATAAGTATCATTGTTAGATCCCATGGCTGATCCTCCCACCCCCCTCCCTCCCCCCAAGTGTGCTAACTAACTAAAATAGTTCTTCATCACAGAAGCCTACTATGTGCCAGCATCAGAGGATGGTCAAAATACTCCCAAGATTCTTGGGGTGGGGGGTTTGTTTACCACCAAATTGGGGTGGCCCACTGTATGAAACCTTCCAGGTCATCCAACTTATTCATCTCTGCCATGAGCCCAGGCCACATCTTTGCTCTGCAGCAGACCTTTCGCTGCACCTCTTTCACTTTTCTAGTGAGGCTGGGTTTAGGTCTGCTTTAAAAAATACATCCTTTACAGTAAATTGGGTTGCCTCAAAAAAGTGGTTCAAAACCCAGGGTTGTCAAAATCTCCAGTTTTGGTCAACTTTAAGGAGGAGCAACACCCACCTTGAGTTCCACATTCCTGGTACACCTTTAGCTGGGCACCATTTAGTTCTACAGTAAATGGAACGTTATCCGGTAATTGGAAAAGTTGGTAAGAGGAAAAGGTGCGTTTAATTTTGATCCCAGAAGAAACACATATTGGGGCACCCCAAATTGGGATGCCCAAACCAGGAGGATCAAAGCCCAGTTAAGTGAAAATCCTGGGGTTTGTTCCTCTATAAAGAGCTCAATATGATAGGGGACAGGAAAAAGCTGTGACTTGCAGAGAAGCAGAGCATAGGACTTTTCTAGTGATGGGAGGGTTTAGGTCTGTTTTAAAAAAAAAAAGATTTTACACACAAATTGAGGTGCCGACATGCCCAACGTCATGGGTGCAATTGATTGTACCCATGTTGCCTTGGTCCCTCCAGCAGCAGATGAGTATCATTTTAGGTAAGTGTTTTAGGTCAACATTATGAATTGTCTGAAATCATGTATTCACAGTATGTTTTCATTTATCTATAAATCCATCCTTAGCATGTAGTCCTTAACAAAACCATTTAATGTAGACCTTAATTAGTCCTTAGCATGTACACCTGAAGGAATCATTTTAATGTTGACCTTAATTACTTCTTAGCATGTACACCTGAAGGAATCATTTTAATGTTGACCTTAATTAGTCATTAGCATGTACACCTGAAAGAATCATTTTAATGTTGATCTTAATTAGTCCTTACCATGTACACCTGAAGGAATCATTTTAATGTTGACCTTAATTACCATGTACACATTAATTTTAAACCACATTCAAAATATTAGTTTGTGTTGTTAGTGTAATGACCTATACAAATTTGTACAAACACACTTTAACAATAAGGTTTTTATATGATTTGACTTCTATTTTGGAAAAAATACCTGTATTTCTGCTTTCACAGGAACAGAAAGATGGGCCACTCCATCAACGTCCAAGCGGTGGTTGGCCCGGACTTTAGCTTCATGAGTGTCATGGCAGGGTTTCTGGGATCCACCCACGACGCCTATATCCTGCGCAATTCCAGCTTGTATGGCCGTTTTGAGTCTGGAAATCTGCCTGGTGGGTGGCTCTTGGGTAAGTTTGGACTAATCATTTTTAGAGCCTTTCACTGTATGCCTTCACTTTATTAGCAAAACACTGTATCAACCTACAGATATTATTTTCCCTTGATGACATGCTAAACAATCATGTTGCTTAGAAGTTGACAAAGTCATAAAGATAATTATTGCGTGCTGTGTGCTACACAATTTTTCCATCAAGCAGCAGGTCCCCCGGTATGTGGAAGTGTCCCCCTCTACAGGCACCACGGACATACCAGAAGAAATATATGATGGCACACAGAGTGCTTCTGCCCAATCCGTCTGGGCTCATTTTATTTACACTTTCTTTTCTTAATATTCTTTGTGTTTTGTGTAAATCATGGTTGTATTTGTAGCTCAAATTTGTATTTTTCTTTTGGTCTTAAAAAAAAAATAATTTATACTAAAATATTTTTTAACACATTGGAGCGTAATGCATTTTTTTCCAATTATTTTATTTTCACAAAATCATCTTTTGGGAATCAAATAGAATATAAATGGGTCAAATTGACCCAGAACATGAATATTTAAATGCATACATTTTAGCTGACATTGGTAAAATTAGGTGGGGAAGGGCCGTCGCAGGCTAAGAGGACATCCATTAGCCAAAGTAAGGATACATTGGGCCACTCTCCAGTCCAATTTTGATTTGTCAGTTCAGGGATGGGCAAGGATACTTCCTCCAGGCAGGATGCTCCCCGTCCACCCACATCCAGAACTATAGGGAGCACTAGTTTTAAGGGCAAGGCAAACAGTAGGGCAGGAATACATAGGGCCACAACAACACGCTCTCCTGCTCGAGGCCCATTTTAGCATTACAATGTAGCCAGCCCTGAGTCATCGGCCAACTCCACGGCTGCAAGTAATAGTTATGCCAAGCCTATGACACCCAGCCCCCAAGCAAGTCCACCAACATCCTTTTCCAGCAAAAGTTGGGATGTTAGTCAGGCAAGAATCTCACCAACTATTCCACCCAACCAGGAACAGGCAGCCAGTATCTCATTAGGGCCAAACCTGCTGCGTGGGAGTTTGAGTGGGCGTTTTACTGAGCCACAAACTATGGCATTGGAAAGTGGGGTTTCTGAGCACTATCATGAACTGTATGGGCGACATTCTAAAGACAGCTGCAAAGGCACAAATACAAATATGAGTGATGATCACCAGACAGGTCAATAGTGTGGGGATGGAGAGGAAAGATGTGGAGCAAATCCAATGCAAATTATGAATATGGATGCTGACCATAATAAGGCTGGTGTTGGCCTTGGAGGATGGCCAACACCTGTGCATGTGTGGCATTCATAATCTACCACTGTTCCAGCATCTGCCTGTTGCTAGTCCTCATTTCTTCAAGCATGGTGCTAAAGTTTGTATTGAGGATCTCTATTTGGCCTGACAGGTGCTCTTTTGCTCTTTGGTTTACTTGCCTAAAGTAGCGGCTGTCATTGCGCCATGCTGTCTCCAGTATCTGCACGCGCCTCCCCTGGGTAACATGGCGACGTGGCTGAATGCGTCTTCCACTTCCCTGGGTTTGGGCGCGTGCAGATGGTGGCAGTCTAGGCCTAGCAACAGGAGCAGAAGTAGTAGGCAAATCCTCTGCAGCAGGCCTAGCATTGGGGACTATTGGTTCGGTCTCTTGCTGCTGGCCATGATGGCCTTCCAGTAGAGGCCGTGCTTGAATCTGCTGCAGAGGATTTGTTTCTGGCGGGTGCAGGGGCAGTGGCAGATTATGTGGCATGGTTGGGCTTGGTGTTAGCAGAATCAGGTTGTCCTCCCCCTCCATATGGTGGATAGCATCCATTATGGGTGGATTCCGCTGGGACCAAAAAATAATTTGATATAGTTGATGAAATATATATAGGGGCAACTAGTCATCTGCATTCACATGCATCAACAGTTACAGCACAGTACACTTACCAGATCCAGCTGTTCCTGTGGCCTAGGCAGGCAGGACGTTGTTGCAGGGGGCAAACAGGTGGAGGCTTCCACACTCGCAGCAGAATCTTGAGGAGCTGGAATAGAAGTTCAAAGGCATGTTAAAACACAAACATCTCTTGGTACCCAAAGGAGTAGGTAGGCTTTATTGCACCCGGGTCAAAGTATTACAAAGCAACTCCCACACCGGTTACCAACAACATGTTTTTAATGCCCCTGAACTGCTGCACCCTTGGAACCTGGACACCACTCCCCCACCCCTCCTCCACCATAGCTCCGGCCCTGTGTGGAGTTAGGCATTTAAATTACATTTATTCAAGGCAAAGTAAAAAAAAAAGCCGAAAATTACTAACCTTCAGACATAATATTGGTGTCAGTGTCGAATGCCCCGGATAAACCCTGTAGTGCCGAGGGGTTGATAAGTGCGAGCACCAACTCCTCTGCTGCAGTGTATTGTAAATCGGTGGGGAATCCTCCGCCTGTTTGCAACCTTGACAAAAGAGAATACACATTACTTACAAGGTTTCACACAACAACAACCAGCACAACTCCAACAAACATATGTACCCGTGCTTCCTGTGCTAATTCCTCTTTTGTTTCACAGCATATTTAAGGTCCGAGAACTTCCGCTGGATCAGCTCCACATCTTTCTTCTCCGTACCCGCACAATTGACCTGTCTGGTGATCTCCTCCCAGATTTCTTCTTTTTGCATTTTGCTGGTGGCTTTAGACATTCTCCCATACAGTTCATGAAAGTGCTCAGAAACCCCACTTGCCAACGCCATGGTTTGTGGCTCGGTAAAGTGTCCACTCAATGTTCCACGCCGGAAACCGCTGGGGCGCAACATATCTGATGATCCAGGCAATCAAGATGGCACCCGCGAGCAACAAGATACCATTATGCTCGTAAGTGTGGGTTCAGGCCGTTGATTTGCAGGCGAAATGCATGCATTTGCGATTAGGCAGCACAGGGACAAACAGTGGGGGCACAATTTGAATTTAAACGCCATGCCAACCAAAACTTAGTGAGCACATGTGCGCAACAACAAAATGGAATCTAGAAGGATAGCTGAAGGCTAGAAATGTAATGTGGACTGCAAGTTAGCAACCTGCTCTAACTGTGATTGTGATTTGTATGATGTTTTCATTAATCAAATGTGTTTCACTTGTATCTTTTAGATGATGATGGAGGCCAGGTACTACCTGGTGAATGATTTCCAGAAGAAGACGTTGGTCCTGAAGATCGTGGCCAAAATTACAGGCAACAGCGGCACCACCTTCACCTTTACCCAGATCATCCAACACTGGTCGGACCTAAAGAGAAGGAAGAGGCCCCAGGTGAGGCAATTCTTTGCCCAACATTTCCCAAGTAAGTACATGACTATTACTTGTAAGATATCCAAAAGTCGTCTAGTGAGCGATTGGGATTACATAATTAGACCCACCCAGAGGCGAGCAGTCTGACCAGTGCGGGATAGATCTGGGCCTAGTGAGGGTGGTGTGTCTCCAGGGCCAAGGTCCTCCCCCTCCAACAGAGGCTCGCCAGGGAGTCGTACCAGATGCCGGAGCCACAACACTCCGGTATGTTTGTCTGACTGAAGCACACACAGGTACATCCACTGTCAGCACACACTCATTCCCTGCTTCTATTCTTTTAGATGACGATGTAGCGGGTAGAGAGCATGCTTTGGAGAGGCCACAAGAATGCCCTGAGGTGCATGGCGAAGGGGTTGTCACACACACATTATGAAACACATGTTGCCTTGACTTAATCTGACATTAGAAGTAAACATATTTTTCCTTCCTCAACAGCCTCAGATCCTAGTCAGTGGCAGGCCCCAGAGAGAATGCTGGTACCCCAAGCACAGGTCGCCCACAACTTTAGCCTAATACTTTAGCATAATGACCTATGGCCTGATCCTTAGGCTAATACCTTAGCATAATGACCTATGGCCTGATCCATAGCCTAATACATTAGCATAATGACCTATGGCCTGATCCCTAGCCTGATACATTAGCATAATAACCTATGGCCCGATCCCTAGCCTAATACATTAGCATAATGACCTATGGCCCGATCCCTAGCCGAATACCTTAGCATAATGACCTATGGCCTGATCCATAGCCTAATACCTTAGCATAATGACCTATGGCCTGATCCCTAGCCTAATACATTAGCATAATGAACTATGGCCTCATGCCTTTGCTGGAACATTAATAATATTTCATTCCACAGCTAGCAAACATGTATTAGCAAAAAAATAATTATTGCTTCCTTTACACAGGAACACCACAGGAGAGACTACAACAGCTGGCCGCGACGGTGTATCGACTGGTGGGCGACATCCAGGAGCTTGCTGCTTCCATAGGGACCAGAAGACTAGAAACCTGGGGCCTGCCACTTGGTTTAACCCTTTCAGTGCCAAGCACGTAGATTCTACGTGCTCGCTTCCACTCCACTTAAGTGCCAAGCATGTAGAATCTACGTGCCTGACTCCCCCCCCCCCCCGCTGCAGTAACAGTAAACCTGACCTGACCACTCACCTGACCTCTTGTTCGATCCTTCCGAGTCACCTCTTCATCCGGGGGGGCTTCAATCCCCCACCCAGGCCCCCCGGGTGCAAGGAAGGGCCCGGAATAGCCACCCCCTCGCCGGAATTACCTGTAAAAAAATAGATAAATAAAAATGACATTTACTCACCTCAGTGTTCGATTGCTCCTGCCGGGTCTTCAGCTTCAGTGGAGAGCCTGACAGGCCTCCCCCCCTCCTATCCCAATAGGCACCACCATCTTTCCACCTTTGGGGCGGGGCTTATGAGGTCATTTACCGGGTGTTGTCCTGGCTCCTGGCTGTTGTTCATTCAGATGCGATCATGCTGGCCACAGGAGCAGAGGGGCAGGCAATCAGATCATCGCCTGCTCCTCTGCTACTGTAGCCAGCATGATCGCATCTGTCATCACATTGGAGGGACACAGGAGCTGACGATCGGAGGTAAGTAAAGTAAAAAAAAAAGTTTTTATTTTTGAATAAAAGTCATTTTTAATTATGTGTCTGTGTGTTTTTTTTACTGTTAACCCTTTGTGAACTGGTAAGGGATCCATGAGATCCTTATACCAGTTCACAAGGCTGGGGGCTGTCAAGTCACCTGCAGCTAGCGGGTGACTTGCCAATAACCCCCGGCACCCCCAATTACCTGCCTCCCCAAAGCCTAGGGGGGTCAGAAGAGCACACACAGGGTTTGTGGGCTTGTAGGCTGCAGGGTGGGGGCCACAAAAGCTGGTCCCTGCACCCTGTTCCTACACGCCCCCATAGCTGGTCCCGGGCTGGTTATGATGGGTAAGGGGGACCCTATGTCATTTTTTGGGGGATTTTTAAGAGTTAGGGTTAGCCTAACATAAAATATAAATAAAATATTTTTTTTCTCCATGTGTCTGTGTGTTTTTTTTTAACACATAACCCCTTGTGAACTGGTAAGGGATCCATGAGACCCCTATACCAGTTTACAAGGCTGGGGCTGGCAAGTCACTTGCGGCTAGCGGGCGACTTGCCATTAACCCCCGGCACCCCCAATTACCTGCCTTCCCAAAGCTCAGGGGGGGGGCAGAAGAGCCCGGCCCACGGAGCTTGTAGCCGGCAGGGCGAGGGGGCCAACAAAACTGGCCCCTTCGCCCTGTTCCTACGCCCTGATGGGTAAGGAAGACCCCACGTCATTTTTTGGGGGAATTTTAAGGGTTTTTAACCTTTAAAATTCCCAAAAAATCCCCCCCCCCCCAGGAGGGGGACCCTATGTAATTTTTTTTTTAAATTAGCCCCTTATGTTTATAGTGTGGAAAGTAGTATTTTATTTGTAAATGTTACAAAGTGCTCTTTTCAGTTTGGGGGGTCTCCTGAGCAAAAATGGGGGGGCTACCGATACATATGTGGTACCGTTGTAATCGGGAGAAATGGGGATTTCACATGAAATATCGTTTCCATTAATAAAACAAATGTTTTATTTAAAATAAAGGAGACAATTGTCTAAAAAATATTATTTTATTTATGTTTTTGTTTTTTTACGCAAAAATATAAAAAAAAATGTAAAAAATTACAAACAAGACATTTCATGTTAAAGCCTAAACTCTGCTGCAAAAAAAAAAAATATATATATATATATATATATATATATATATATATATATTTTCCTGGAATTTCCAGCAAAAATCACGGTTAAACATGGCACAAAATGGGGAAAAATGACTTGTCAACAGAGGGTGACAAAATTTCAAGTAGGCTGGCAATTAAAAGGGTTTAAAGTAGCTATGCATGTTGGGTTTTGTTCTGTTCTGGGGATCTTGCGCTTTCGGACTTAGCTTGTTTTTTCTTGTTTGCATATTGCTATTTTAGGGAAAGGTGTTTTTAATTCTGCTTTTTTATACATTTTTAGGGAAACCCTGTGCAACCATATAATTCTTTGAAGCTGGGTACACTTAGAAAGCTTAACATGTGTACTTTCAGGGAATATGGTTTATGGGGGATATCCCAAATATAAAGGGTTGTTCTGGTAGAAAAAGCGCAAGATGCGCACTTTGTCAGCAGAGCTGAAATTTTCAAGTAAAATTACCGTTACGCACATGCTTTACTTTGGGGTGTTTGGCAACTCTTCTCTTGACAGTAGCTATGCATGTTGGGTAGTGTTCTGTTCGGGGGATGTTGCTTTTCAGATTTAACTTGTTTTTTCTTGTTTGCATATTGTTTTTTTAGGAAAATGTGACTTTGATTCTGTTTTTTTTTAGGGAAACCCTGTGCAACCAAATAATTAATTGAGGGATTACTTCCAGAAAACTGCACCCATGTCAATAAGCCTGGTACGCCTAGAAAGCTTGAGGTATGTACTTCCAGAGAATATATAGTTTATGGGGGGGTATTTCAAATGTAAGGGGGGGGTTTCTTGAAAAACTGAAAGGTGCGCATAGCACATAGCATAGTTGTATTTAATCTGAAAATCTCCTAAAGCGCTCTTTCAGTTTGGGGGAGTCTCCTGGGCAGGAAAGGGTGTCTACAAATACATATATGGTACCGTTGTAACCTGAAGAAATTGGGCTTTTACACGCAATAAGATTTTATTGACAAACTTACATTTTTTATTGCAACAAAACACTACAAATTATAAAAAATAGATTTTTTAATTTTTTTTTCACATATTTTACCCAAAAATATTGAGAATACACCTAAAAAATTACAAACAAGACATTTCATGTTAAAGCCCAGACTCTGCTGAAAAAAAAAATATTTAATTTCCCTGGGAAATCCCTGGAAATCCCTTCAAAAATCACAGTTGAACATGTGGAGTGCAAAATAGTGCAAAGTGGTCTGGCAACAAGGGTGACAAAATCTCCAGATAGGCTGGCAGCGAAAGGGTTAATATTGTTAACTTGTTTACATATTTTAAAATTAATATGTTTTAAAAATGTTAATAAATATTTAGTTGCCAACACACATTTGCATTTAATTGCCAACACACACAAGGCAAAATACCTTTTAAAGTGGACCAACACCCAGGATTTTGACTATCCTGGGTTTTAGTCCACTTTGGCCAGACCGATCAGCCCCCTGACTGCGGGGCACCCCGAAAAACTCACCTCTCCTCGCTCCCACGTGACCGCCGCTGCCAATCCCCGCCGACGGACAAGAGGGAGGCAGCGACGAACAAGAGAGCGCGCCCGCCGCCGCTTCCCGCGCGTCACTCTTACAGGGCGCGCGCCCGCGCCGGCCATTCACAAACGGCCGGCACGGGTGCGCGTCCTGCTAGAGGGAGGCGTGGGAGGCGGCGGGGGGTTTCTGGGGGGTTTCACACAGCGGGGCACCCCCGATCGGGGTGCCCCGCAGTCAGGGGGGCTGATCGGTCCGGGAATCTTATAGATTCCCGGGCCGATCACGAGAGGGTGTTGGTCCACTTTAAAAAACAAATTCATAGCTAATAAATGCTGTTAAACTTAAGTTTAAGTTATACACTATTTAGACATCAACACAGGGCAAAAAAAAAACAAACACCAGAAGAAATCAAGAAGGAAACAAAAAATACTAAGAACATGAAGAACATTAGGTAAGCATGAAGGATGGGAGAACATCTAAAGTGGAACCGCGAGTGAGTTAAGGTATGCATGAATAGCGGGAGAACATGTTAACAGGAACCTCAAGTGAGTTAAGGTAAGCATGAATAGCGGGAGAACATGTTAACAGGAACTGCGAGTGAGTTAATGTAAGCATGAAGGACGGGAGAACATGTTAACAGGAATCGCGAGTGAGTTAAGGTAAGCATGAATAGCGGGAGAACATGTTAACAGGAACCGTGAGTGAGTTAAGGTAAGCATGAAGGCCGGGAGAACATGTTAACAGGAACCGCGAGTGAGTTAAGGTAAGCATGAAGGACGGGAGAACATGTTAACAGGAACCGCGAGTGAGTTAAGGTAAGCATGAATAGCGAGAGAACATGTTAACAGGAACCGCGAGTGAGTTAAGGTAAACATTATGCACGGGAGAACATCTAAAGTGGAACCGCGAGTGAGTTAATGTAAGCATGGAAGCAGAAGTGAGTGAGAGAATAGTTGAGACGGGCAAATGAATGGGGTTAATAGCTGCGCGCATGCGTACATGCTAACAAACACAGCAGATGTCCTAGAAAATTCCGTTTGGACGTATATTGGGAGAAAGTTGCATGCAGAATCTAACGGGACACGGAAATTCTTCGTGGGAAGCTACGTTGGAAAACGCTAAAAAACTGTAGTATACGAGGATTACGGGGTAACATATACGTAACCCTTGTCCTGTCGAGGACGCAACGAGAGGCAGAAAATGCCATTCTCATTGGCATACGCAGCTACGAACAGTAAGCGGAAGGCTTCCGATAGAGGCTCTGAATCATGCGTAAGCTCATACGCATACGAAAAAAGTGTAAGATACACAAAACAAGCCTAATAAGACACAGTTTTGAGGCGGCTCTTAATCAGCCCTATGGGCCTGATGCAGAGCCTCCTCTGAACTGCCCTTAAAACCCTCCGATTGTCCGGGGCTCCCGTTTGAATCGTGGCTCAAATGTGATGCAGAGCCTCCGTCGGAATGGCTCCCTAACTGATCCGTCAATTTCACTTTACTCGGAAAGCTTTTTTTGCTCTCTCGGGTGCCTTCAATTTGATCGGGGCTCCCGTTCACGTTCACGCGAGCGGCCCGTTTTTCCCTGATTTTTCCTGGCTTTTTGAACGTACCTGCTTGGTTTCCGTCGTATTTGACCTTCCATTTTGGTGGTTTGAGCAAGTATACTTACATCTCCATGGCTCTTCAGTTGCCAATCTGGCTACACGCAAGCGCACATCCCTAAACCTCCATTGGAATATGCATATGGCACCAACTGCCAATGTCACACATATATATATATATATATATATTTCTGTTAAATTTTTGTTGTTCCTTTTTCCTTGCCATTAATGCATACCTTAATCTCCTTTGTGTTCCTTTTTCCTTGCCATTAATGCATACCTTAATTCTTTCTGATTGTTTTTGATTTATTGTCCCATATCTAAACCTTTTGTGTCATGTAAATGTGTGACGATGTTGTGTGATTGTACATTTGCAGGAAAGACAACACACCAAATCTTTTTATTTGTTTTTAATTCAAACGTTGTTTTTATTTTTTTTTTTGGATTTGGATATTTCATATTATTTTTTTTTTGGCCAAAACTAAAAAACAATTAAAATTTTAATGCAAAATAAAAAACATTAGGCCTCGGGGTCTTGTGCCTGTGGTTTTCTAGTATCTGTGAATGATAAACAACATTAGTTTAGCATTGTTTTTATGGTTTGGTTGGGCGTGTTTTTTTGGGGCACTTTTTAAACCGGACCTTCAGCGTGATTTAATGAAAAGCCCAAACTCTTAAAAAACGATTCCGCAGCATCATCTGTTAAAAAAAGATACAAGGACCCACCATTAATCCACAAAATACATTAACAAGTTTCCTGGCCTTTCCTGGTTTTCTTTCTGCCTCACATTGCCCTAGTTCTGCTATCTGTATGTAGGCTAGTTTGTAGCTGCGTACATGTGTTAAACTAAGGTGGGCTGGTATGTAACGTGACAAACTAAGTTGTTTCAGACTATTCTTGCACTTTGTTTTTTTTTTTATTATAAGGAATGTGTGCGCGCACATAAACGCACGCTCGCATACTCACATCCATGATGATGTCGTCCTGCTCCTGTGTAAAGATGGCATAGCTCCTGGTATAGCTCTGACGTTCCCCCGCAGTGACGTGCAGGACATCCCAAATTGGAATGCCCCAGAGACATGATGCCTGTAACCCAACCCTGGATTTCTTCACACTCCAAAGGGCTGGGTTACATGGGTTTTGGCCTGCTTTAAAACATCATGACCAAATCAGGTTAGGATGGAATAACCCACCTCCTTTACATTATTATTAACCGTTTAACTGCCAGCCTACCTTGAGATTTTGTCACCCTTTGTTGCCAGATTATTTTGCCCTATTTTGCGCTCCCCATGTTCAACTGTGATTTTTGAAGGGATTTCCAGAGATTTCCCAGGAAAGTGATATATTGTTTTTTTCAGCGGAGCCTGGGCTTTAACATGAAATGTCTTGTTTGTCATTTTCTAAGTGTATTCTCAATATTTTTGGGTGAAAATTGTGCAAAAAAATAAAAAAAAAACTATTTTTTACAATTTGTAGTGTTTTTTTGTAATAAAAAATGTAAGTTTGTCAATAAAATCTTATTGCGTGTGAAACCCCAATTTCTCCCGGTTACAGCGGTACCACATATGTATAGGTAGACACCCTTTCCTGCCCAGGAGACTCCCCCAAATTGAAACAACGCTTTAGGGGATTTTCAGATAAAATACAACTATGCTATGCAATATGCGCACCTTGCAGTTTTTCAAGAAAAACAACCCTTTACATTTGAAATACCCCCAACAAACTATATATTCTCTGGAAGTACACACCTCAGGCTTTCTAGGCGTACCAGGCTTGTTGATGTGGCCATAGTTTTCTGAAAGTAATCCCTCAGTGGATTCTTTGGTTGCAAAGAGTTTCCCTAAAAAAAGGATAAAAAAGCAGAATCAAAGCCACATTTTCCTAAAAAACCTATATGCAAACCAGAAAAAAAAAAAAAGAAAATCTGAAAAAGTAACATCCCCTGAACAGAACGATACCCAACATGCATAGGTTCTGTCAAGGAAAGAGTTGCCAAACACCCCAAAGTAAAGCATGCGCATAGCGGTAGTTTTACTTCAGATTTTCAGCTCTGCAGACAAATTGCGCACCTTGTGCTTTTTCTACCAATACAACCCTTTACATTTGGAATATCCCCCATAAACCATATATTCCCTGAAAGTACACATGTTAAGCTTTCTAAGCGTACCCAGCTTGTTGTAGTGGGCTCATCTTTCTGGAAGTAATATCTCGAAGAATTCTTAGGTTGCACAGGGTTTCCCTAAAAATGAATAAAAAAGCAGAATAAAAAACACCTTTTCTTAAAATATCAATATGCAAATAAGAAAAAACAAGCTAAATCTGAAAGCGCAAGGTCCCCCGAGCAGAACAATACCCAACATGCATAGGTACCTGTAACCTTTTGACTGCCAGTCTACTTGAGATTTTGTCACCCTCTCCTGACAGGATATTTTTCACCATTTTGCGTGATGTTTAACTGTGATTTTTGCAGGAATTTCCAAGAAAATTGCATATTTTCTTTTTGTGGCAGAGTTTAGGCTTTAACATGAAATGTCTTGTTTGTATTTTTTCTACTTTTTTAAATATTTTTTAAAAAATTAAAAAATTAAAAAATAAAAAAATATATATTTTTTAAATTGTCTCCTTTATTTTAAACAAAAACATTTATTTTATTAAAGAAAACCATATTGCATGTGAAAGCCCCATTTCTCCCGATTACAATGATACCACATATGCATCGGTAGCCCCCCGTTCCTGTCCAGGTGATCCCATAAACTGAAAAGAGCACTTTATAACATTTACAAATAAAATACAACTACTATCCACATAATAAAGGGTTAAATAAAAAAAAATTGGTGTGGGGTCCCCCTTCACGGGGGGGGGGGTCCACCATTTCTTCGGGGAATTTTAAGGTTTTTTTGGGAGGCAGGTAATGGGGGGTCTCTGGGTTAATGGCAAGCCACCCGCTAGCGCAGGTGACTTGCCAGACCCCCGAGCCCTGTGAACTGGTATAAGGGGTCACATGGACCCCTTACCAGTTCACAAAGGGTTCAAAGTAAAAAAAACACACAGACACACTTATTTAAAAATATTTTTATTAAAAAAAAATAAATGTTTTTTAATATTTTTTTTTAATACTTACCTCCGATCCATCCATGTGTCCCACGCTGATCACTTAGGCTTCTGCTCTCCTGCTGCTGCTGGAAGCCTTTTATACCTACTGGGTTACAGGTAAGAAAGGGTTAATTAAAAAAAAAAATGACATAGGGTCCCCCCTCGAAGGGAGGGGGACCCCATTTTTTTTTGGATTTTTAAGGGTTAAAACCCTTAAAAATCCCCCAAAAAAATGGCGTGAGGTCCCCCCTACCCAGCGTAACCAGCCTGTGGCCCTAGGCTATGGCGGCTTGTAGCCGCAGGGCCAGGGGCCAGCTTTAGTGGCCCCTGGCCCTGCGGCTACAAGCCGTCATAGCCTAGGGCCACGGCTCTTCTGCCCCCCCCTGGGCTTTGGGGAGGCAGGTAATTTGGGGGGCCAGGGGTTAATGGCAAGCCACCCGCTAGCGCAGGTGACTTGCCAGACCCCCGAGCCCTGTGAACTGGTATAAGGGGTCACATGGACCCCTTACCAGTTCACAAAGGGTTAAAAGTAAAAAAAAACACACAGAGACACTTATTTAAAAATATTTTTATTAAAAAAAAATAAATGTTTTTTAATATTTTTTTTTAATACTTACCTCCGATCCATCCATGTGTCCCACGCTGATCACTTAGGCTTCTGCTCTCCTGCTGCTGCTGGAAGCCTTTTATACCTACTGGGTTACAGGTAAGAAAGGGTTAATTTAAAAAAAAAAATGACATAGGGTCCCCCCTCGAAGGGAGGGGGACCCCATTTTTTTTTTGGATTTTTAAGGGTTAAAACCCTTAAAAATCCAAAAAAAAAAATGGCGTGAGGTCCCCCCTACCCAGCGTAACCAGCCTGTGACCAGCTATGGGGGCTTGTAGAACAGGGCGCAGGGGCCAGCTTTAGTGGCCCCTGGCCCTGCGGCTACAAGCAGCCATAGCCTAGGGCCACGGCTCTTCTGCCCCCCCCCTGGGCTTTGGGGAGGCAGGTAATTTGGGGGGCCAGGGGTTAATGGCAAGCCACCCGCTAGCGCAGGTGACTTGCCAGACCCCCGAGCCCTGTGAACTGGTATAAGGGGTCACATGGACCCCTTACCAGTTCACAAAGGGTTAAAAGTAAAAAAAACACACAGACACACTTATTTAAAAATATTTTTATTAAAAAAAAATAAATGTTTTTTAATATTTTTTTTTAATACTTACCTCCGATCCATCCATGTGTCCCACGCTGATCACTTAGGCTTCTGCTCTCCTGCTGCTGCTGGAAGCCTTTTATACCTACTGGGTTACAGGTAAGAAAGGGTTAATTTAAAAAAAAAAATGACATAGGGTCCCCCCTCGAAGGGAGGGGGACCCCATTTTTTTTTTGGATTTTTAAGGGTTAAAACCCTTAAAAATCCCAAAAAAAAATGGCGTGAGGTCCCCCCTACCCAGCGTAACCAGCCTGTGACCAGCTATGGGGGCTTGTAGAACAGGGCGCAGGGGCCAGCTTTAGTGGCCCCTGGCCCTGCGGCTACAAGCAGCCATAGCCTAGGGCCACAGCTCTTCTGCCCCCCCCTGGGCTTTGGGGAGGCAGGTAATTTGGGGGGCCAGGGGTTAATGGCAAGCCACCCGCTAGCGCAGGTGACTTGCCAGACCCCCGAGCCCTGTGAACTGGTATAAGGGGTCACATGGACCCCTTACCAGTTCACAAAGGGTTAAAGTAAAAAAAAAGACAAGACACTTTTTTTTTTAAAGACTTTATTAAAAATAAAAACTTTTTTTACTTTACTCACCTCCGATCTTCATTTCCTGTGTCCCGCGGCGATCTGCTGTCAGTGACGGCTGGGCAGAGGAGGGGGGAGGCAGGCGATCGGAGGATCGCCTACCTCCCTCCTCCTCTGTCCAGCCGTCACCGGCATCTGAAGGCTGAACTGCCGGGTGCCCCGATGACACCCGGCGGTGACGTCATCGGCCCCGCCCCCGGAGGGGCGGGGCCAGAATCCAAGATGGCGGCCGCCATCGAAGGAGGTAAAGGGAGGAGGGCTGTTATGCCCTCCTCCAGAAGACGGAAGACCCGGGGGGGGTGATCGGAGCCCCCCCCCATGAAGAGGAGAGGCGGCGGGAGCCGGCGGGAGCGGAGGTGAGTAAATGTCATTTTTTTTTTTTTTTTTTTTTTGCAGGCAAATGCCGGCGGCTGCTGAAACGGGGGGGGCACCCTATTCCGGGCCCTCCCCTGCAGCCGGAGGACCCCCAATCGCCGATCGGAGCCCCTCTGGCTGAAGAGGAGACCCGGATGAATCAAACAAGGGGTCAGGTAAGTGATATTTTTTTATACTTTTTATTTTATTTATGGGGAAAGTCAGGCACGTAAATTTTACGTGGCTGGCGTTTAACGGTTGGAGAGGCAATAGAAGGGTTAAAGTAACACAGGTTCCCTCACATAAAGCAGAACAAAACCCAGAGCGGCCACTGGTCTTCCCCCTGGAAATCCCAGATCGGGATGCCCCACTGTGTGAAACCCTTTTTACTGAGACTTTACTCAGAAATGGCAGACTCCCTCTCTTAAAGCGGAACAAGCCATGATTAGTTTAATGACCTTTGCAGGCGTATATTGTAGTGCCCCCCCAGTCTGATCAAGACAACGGAACCTCATCTTCAAGAGACCAAAGGCTCGCTCCACCACAGAGCGAGTCCTCCTGGGGGCAGTATTGTAGGGCCCCTCTGCCTGTGAAGATGGGTGCAGGATTGGGGTCAGCAGCCAGGAGAGCAAAGGATAGCCAGAGTCCCCCCCCCCAAAAACAAAAAAAAACAAAACCAAAAAAAAAAAATAAAAAAAGGTGTGCATTGCAACAATAGGAAAGAGGGACAAATAGGTGAGCGGGGTAGGGTTGGAGTAAAGGACATTTGTAATGAGCCTACATGCACATCCAACCTGTACACTCATTAAAAAAGTCTGGGGAATACTACTTACATAAGAGGGCAAGAACATGACTCAATAGGGTTCGATCACTTAACCCATTTAATTTAAAGTTAAAAAATTAGGCTAAAAATATACTAACAAAAAAATTACCAAATAGTGTGTTAAGGGAAAAAACAAAGTCAGACAGGGTGGGCAACCAATACAAGTTTCATACACATACCCAGTAAGGCGGGTGAGCTCAAATAGGTGCAGCCTGGTTTCTGCCATACTCAGCAGGACAAGACCGCAGAGCTGACGCTGCTGATGTGCTCCAACAGAGGACTGCATATTATTGCCCGAGTGCAAATACGGCTGCTCTGACTTGCCGTAAGTGAAGGCTCGGCGGCCCCGTTTCATTAGGGTGATTTCAATCGGAAAACAAGGCTCTGCATCACTGAACAAAACGGAACAATGAACGAGGCGTCCGTTTTCCCGGAAAACAGCCTTGTGCGAGCCGACAATCGGAAAGGCGGCTGAGCGCACACCTGAGTGCATAAACGCACACTAAAATCAACGTAGCACCCTTTCCTGACCCGATCAAAGCCCAAAACCAACAGGAAAACGCACGGGAGAAGTGAACGGGGAGGCTCTGCATCAAGCCATATATGTCTGTTGTAGTTATTATATGTCATGCTCCATCTGGTGTCTGCAGCACTGTATAGCAACCTATCCCATTTTCGCACATATCCAATTTCCACACAATAATCAGATAAGATCACTCAACTAGTTTCACATAACCAATTCTTTTCAGCCAAGAGAAAGAGTAAAGGTGGCTACAGCTGTATAATCCAGTGGTGTGACTAACATCACGCTGGATCTACCTTCACTGCCATCAATAACACAGGGAACAGGGTCAGACTCAGGTTAAAGCAGACAAAAACCTGGATTTTTCACCCCTCCCGGTTATGTTCTTCTTTACAGGGGAATCTCAGACTGGGATGCCCCTGTACGTGAAACCCACCAGTTCAGCATATATATATAGTACTCAACTTAATCTGCCCATTCCACTGCATATATGTGGGCCTACTGTGATAAGCATTCTTTGCCATAAATATTAATGTGCTGGGGCGCAGGGGAATCCTGATAGCCCCAAGCATGTGCCATGGAGCCAGCAGTTCAAGATAAGTAACAGGCAGATGCCCTAGTGCCTTTTGAACTCTGAGGCCAGGTGCTAAGGGTTTTCATCTGCTTTAAATTTGACCCTGTGCTAAATCTTAGGATGGGGTTCCATCAAATTTCATACTATACATAAAGTAACAGATGGAGAGAAATTAGGGGAACAACAATGTAAGGGGAAATTAAACAGAAATAGAGAGAATATTAAAAGAAATGATAGAGGAAAAGCAGATTGGGATGGGGGAAAGACAGGGAGGTGACATAAAAGAAGAAAGATTGATAGAGCAGGGAAAACTGACATAAAAAAGCGAGGTGGAAAATAAAGAGGAGGAAAACGAGAAGAGATAAATAAAAACAGGAGGTGGAAACAGAGGGGAGCTGGTGGAAATGTGGAAAATAGAGCAAGGTAGTGAAAGCAAATGCTGGAGACAGATGCTGGATCAGGAAAATCGGGGTTCAAAAGAGTGAGACCTGTTGAATTAGCTCAGAGCTTTATTTTATCTCTAAAGGAGTTTGTGAATGGTGTCTAGAGCCCCTTTATAGAGATTGAGGGAGGTTGAACATTTTGCACAACCTCATAATTTTTTTCCCCCCTTTCATTTTTTTGTTTAGTCTTTAGTCTTAGGCGGCATTCTGAATTAATTAGAGGGGTTAAGCCACTGCCCTCCTGCAGTACTCATCCAGGCCAGCCATTCAGTTCTATGGCTGGCATGAGCATGCACAGCTGCAGTAGATCCCATGCATGCACCATGGGATGACTGGTAAGAATATTGGGTGAACCCGTGGGGCTTCTCAAACCCAACCTTGGTGTCTTGGCCCACTTTACAAGGGCACCACAATTTGAGCTTTAGGGCCTGTTGAGTTTTGGTCCTTTTTATGTAACTGAAATGTAATGTAGGTTGTCACAAATCATGCCTATGCTACTTTCCTCAAGATGCTCCAAACAGTATAGAAACAGACCTTTAAGGGGTTAATGTCCCCACACCCCCACCTCATGTTTGACAGGTTGATGCACCAGCTACAAAGGGAAATGGCGAGCTGCTGTAGGTCAGGATGGTGACATTCTGTGTGAGCCCAGATCTGTATTTAAGGTTCATGCTGCCCTAGGCACTATTAATGCTAATGCCCCCCCCCCCCCCCATCGATATACTTAAAGCAGAGCCCATGCCCCTGCAGTTTGCTATACCCAACTGATGGAGGGTGAATCTCCAGGAGGCATGGCACTGTGAAACATAGCACAAACTGAGGTAGCCAGCACTAGAGGGAAAGATGGAGAGAATGTGGGACAGAGAGAAGGATGGAGGGATATTGGGTAAGAGAGAAGATGGAGGGAATGTGGGTAAGAGAGAAGGATAAAGGGAATGTAGGAAAGAGAGAAGGATGGAGAGAATGTAGGAAATAGAGAAGTATAGAGGGGTTGTGGGAAAGAGAGAAAGATGGAGGGAATGCCGGAAGGATGGAGGGATTGAGAGAAGGGTGAAGGGGATGAGAGAAGGATGGAGGGAATGTGGGAAAGAGAGAAGGATGGAGGCAATGTGGGAAAGAGAGAAGCATGGAGGGAATGTGGGAAAGAGAGAAAGATGGAGGGAAAGAGAGAAAGATGGAGGGAAAGTGGGAAGGATGAAGGGAATGAGAGAAGGATGGAGGGAATGAGAGAAGGATGGAATGAATGGGGGAAAGAGAGAAGGATGGAGGGAATGTGGGAAAGAGAGAAGCATGGAAGGAATGTGGGAAAGAGAGAAGGATGGAGGGAATGTGGAAAAGAGAGAAGCATGAAGGGAATGTGGGAAAGAGAGAAGAATAGAGAGAATGTGGGAAAGAGAGAAGGTTGGAGGGAATGTGGGAAAGAGAGAAGAATAGAGGGAATGTGGGAAAGAGAGAAGGATGGAGGGAATGTGGGAAAGAGAGAAAGATGGAGGGAATGTGGGAAAGAGAGAAGGATGGAGGGAATGTGGGAAAGAGGGAAAGATGGGGTAAAAGTGGGAAAGAGGGACAGAGAATGAGGGGAAAAGAAAGATGGAGAGAATGTGGAAAACAGTGAAAGAATAAGGGAATGTGAAAAAGAGGGGCATAGGAAAAAATGACCTGTGTCCTCCAGCATTACATACATACTAAAACCTGAGGCATGGTGTAACCTGTCCACTGATGATGCTGCACTTGCTGGTGTTGGATTGGAGCTGGAAGTTGTGCTGAAGCTTGAATCAGGCGTATGAATTAGATTCCCCCCAACCTTGCCACACACAGCCCAACACGCTGCACAATGAGCCAGTAGGGGGAGGGGAAGCTGCCGTCCAGCCAGACACCCTGCAATGGGCACCATGAGGACGCACGTCAGCCCCGCCATCACTATCGGCCCCTCCCTTTGATCAGAGGGCAAGGAGAATGCTGGCTTTGAGTTAGCAGTCTCCCTCCTCCTACTGGCTTGTGTGAGCCCCTGCGATTGTCCCATGTGTGGACAGCAGGTGGTGCTGTGTAGAGACGCAGGCGGGGGTGTGCGGCCGCAAACCTGTGCACCTTAAAGGGAACACTGTGTGTCCACCTCTGATATGCTATTAGCAGTGGATAATCATATAGTAGGTGACACAATTCCACTTCAGAAAAGATATCTTCAAAACTTGACCCCTGCAGCCCAGAGGGCTATGAGGGCTCAAGCCTGGGATCAGGGAAGAAAGTTCAGTCTATTTTATTTGAACTGTCCTTTTAAAGTTGTATAGGTCAGTGGTCCCCAACCCTCTGTCAAGACCTCTAACAGGCCATGTTTTGCAGAAATTCATACAGCCACACAGAAGGAGGAGGTTTGGGGACCCCTTCTTTGATATTATCTTCACAATTATTTCATACATTGAATGTATGAGTTTTGGAATCAAATTTCTTTCTCTGTCATATATATTTAGGAGGATACTCCAAATATTCTCAATAGGGTTGAGGTCAGGGGAGGATGATGCCCACGTCATGAGTTTCTCTCCTTTTATGCCCATAGCAGCCAATGACTAAAGGGTATTCTTTTCAGCATGAGATGGTGCATTGTCATGCATGAAGATTTTGCTATAGAAGGCATGGCTCTTCTTGTGTACCATGGTCCGTCAGAAACTCAATATACTTAGCAATGGTAATTTTTACACCATCAGTGAGCCTTTCTCCCCTTCCTTGCTTACATTGCAGCCTTGTCAAACATGATGGCCATCCACCAAGCATTCATCAACTCCATTCATCTGGATCATCCCGGGTTGCAGGGCACTCATCAATAAAGAGGGCTGTTTGAAAATAAGCCTTTATGTATGTCTTGGCTCACTGCATCCATTTCTGTTTGTGAACACTGGGTAGGGGATTGCTATAGGTTTATGCACAGTTGCAAGCCACTGGAGGATCCTACACCTTGAGATTTGCAAGATTCCAGAGCTTGAAAAAAAAGTTTGCTGCTTTTATAATATTATTTTAGCTTTTTTTAGCACCATTAAAATGCTCTCTAAATCTGGATAATTTTATCCTTTTTTGGCAGCAGAGAAATCTTTTTTCTTTCCCATATTGCTTGAAATCTGTGGCCTCTTTAAAAATGTGGGCTTACCTGGTAAACTAATCATTACAGGTATTTGATATTGATTTGTTGGAAAACTAAGCACGTTATACTGGCCACCTGTAGAGCCAGAGAACCAGCTAGGTGTCACCGTTCTGTCTCAGACAACTATACTATATGTCACGATCTCTCAGTAGGCATGTATAGAATGCTAAGGCAGATATTCCTGAGTTTTTTCCACTTATCCTTGTTCTAGGCCCCCTGGATTTACAGAGCGAGCCAGACCATCAGCATAACACCTGTGATATCCTCCATTAGATACCGTCGTTTAGCACTCTAGTTACTCCTACCGCCATTCGACCAGTCCATGTCCTGCCGAGGACTGTGGTGTATCTGTAAAAGTAAATGCTGACACTACCAAAGTATAAGAGCCTCTTCCAAATTGGTCACATTAGTTCACTAGTGGGAAACCAGAGATGAAGGTTGAGGGACCAGTGTCCCCCTGAAGAAAAACTGCCCGGGGATTCCTCAGATGCTGACAACAGGATGACGCAGACACCACCATGGAGCACAACAGACCAGTGCTTACCAAGCAAGTCAGAAGCTGCTGGAGACATGTGGAGGAACAAGATGCCCCTCGGCATGTGTCTGATGACCTTCCAGGTGTGCCATGGGCATAATTGTTGGTACAGTTGCAGGGAAAGTGTCTGGACACTCAGGCTTGAAGCCCCTGTTTCTGGGGCTCCGGTCTAGCAGTAACAGGAAGGGGCATTTTTATTATTTAATATTATTTAATAAACAACTGGAAACATTTGGCTAAATCATTTCGCCGGTTTAACCCCCTAGACTTGAAAAAATGTTTAGTCTTTGGTGTGAATACCTAAATATTTTCCTGTATGGCTTCCTGAACTGAAAAGACTAAGGGGACAAGCTTTTCTTTTGCAATTTAGTGACAAACCAAATTAAATTTAGAATGAGTAATTTTCTGAAGGATTTTATAAACCAACTATGTTATTCCTCATCTTTTAATATTGTCATTTTTAACTTTAGAACAGTAAAAAAATCCCAGCACGTTATTTTCTAAGCAGTTGTTACAATTTGAATTTATGAGACACATGTTTCAAAAACGTTGTTATGACATGTCGGTTTTGCTTTTTGTGCAGAAACATGGGTAATAATACTTAGCTAATCTTGTTGATTTAAAGCTTAGAGGCAAACTTTTTTACAAAGTATAATGCGTCCCAGTGAACTATTCGCATATTTATATTTTGTCCATTGGCTTTTTGGGCTATGTAAAACTTGTTGCCGATCCAGAACTATTCTAAGCATGTATGAGCAGATCATTTGCTTTTCAGGGGACATGAAAAATGCATTATCTGCCGCTAATGAATGAGGTCCAGAGCCAAAACCGGCTTCTCAGCGACTTGCTTGGGCAGGGAAAGGGGTAGAAGAATGGTGATAGATGGCCTATTCTTCACCTTGCCACCCTGACATCCCCTTTATTCACAAATCAGTGATCTGTTGCTACAACAACGGTGACTGCACGGCAGAAAATTTCACTAAGAGGATCCTGTCTGTCCAAAAACACAAT